>CM027470.1:30653887-30733579 GCA_015776775.1 Magallana hongkongensis
ACAATTAACTTGAAAAGAAATGAATAAGTCATTTTTTATTTTATGAAAACTTATTAAGAGTTTGATCAGTTGTCTTACCTTACATGATTTTCGTCTGAGTCTCAACGTACATCACAACAATGCAGCTTTTATTTGATATGTAATTTGATTAAAGCATATATCGAATTTCTATACCCTTATTTACCATTGCTGTAATAACACGTGATTTTACATATATACATAATACTGGTGTAAGTTACAATGTTTACAAATCAGTACAGTTGAGAGTTCTGCTTCAGCAACTAAAAGTAACCGTTGCGTTCCATTATTACACTTTAAGAGCAGTATTACATTACAAATTGCTTGCCATGGCATACTGAGTTAATGAACTTAAATCAGTTTACGGTAATTCTGTGCACATAATTATATGTGAAGGATTTTCATAACTTTCATTTTGATTCTAATTGCCCACAGTTTACTTACGTCATGAGGTTAACCTATTGTGATACATTTTTAGTATAAAACGACTTGTTCTCAAACAGTTTTTCTTACAGAAAACTGTGGACGCATGCTTGAACAAACAAAATATTCTCATCAAAGATGTATCTATTGAAGATTAATTACTGGCAAAACATTTTCCTCCGTCAAAGTGACGCTTTATATTTCCGATTCAAGCTGGTCACTCAGGTACCTTTGAAATAACTCCAAATTTTTTCAAGTGCTCAGGACTAAGTACCCAGAGTTCTGAGCCAGAAATGAAAGTACATGTATATAAAAATCCTTTCAGGTAATCCTCAAACTCTTCTTTTAAAAACAGTGTCTAGAATACTAGTTCACCCGTCACTCACGCGTTATAACTCATCTCGTTGAATTAGTTTCACTCACCTAACCTTTAATTCAATGTAATTAATATGCGACTATACATACAAGAAATAATAAACAGTGAATGATAAAACCTATTCATTTTCGTCGTCTTAGAATATATTTACCCCTGAAGGAGCATTTAATGTTTTGATACAGTTCAAGGCATGGCAGGATGCCAATGTCATTGGACTAGACGGACTATAAAGTAATCATCAGGTGATAGGTTAGATCTCATAGACGTATGCATAGCGAATGCCTTTAACACAGAAACTCTTGCCACTATGTAATAATTACTGTTGTAAATAACTCTAATAGCTTTTTGTTGTTTAGAGTTGACCCGTAACAATTTAGATTTACATCAAGGATGACGTTTATTCAGAATGAAAAAAAAAATTCCACTGATGATAATGAAACCAACTATTGTGTGTTATAGACCTTACATGGTAGTGTTATTCTTCACATTCAAAAAAAGTAGGTAAATGACCTACTTTCTGAGTTACATGTAATGGCCATTGAAGATTTTTTGAAAATTTAAGAAAAATCCATAAAAATTTTACACTATGATTGAGATGTTCTAAATTGTGAAAATAATACAAATAGCTTAACTCTTTAACAAATGAAATACAGTTTATAAATGGTAGTGACATTAAATAGATACAAAGCATAAGGTTTTCATTCACAATTTTTATAGATATTCTAGTACGAATTTCCTCCATCAGTTTATAAATTATTACCCATTTTTGATTCAATATTACAAAAAACTGAATGATGATAATGCTAAAATATTTATAGTATTAAAATAAGTATATTGACTTTTTTCCTCTGGCATTAAATTTATACGAGGTCAATTATCAAAATTTTGAGATATAGTATCTTTTATCATTTTTTAGCATTTTTCAATATTTTTGTAGTGTGTGCCATACGATTATATAAACAAAAAAGCAAGATAGAACCAACAGAAAATATGCAAAATTATGCTGACTAACAAATAAAATCTTAATTTTAAAGGTGCAAAATATCAAAATGCTCTTTTAACTGTCCCTATGTACGTGTATATGTACACTTAGGCACTGCAGTAACTCAATCCTTATTGGTCCATCAATGGGTCGAAAAATGGGTCAGAAAGAGATTTGTATCATGATTTGATATTGTTCAAACCTTTTAATTCTTAAAAACGAATAAATAACTTCAATACTGCGCGTATAATTAACGGAAATAAACTGAACCTTATGCATCTGTAACAACTAAAGGTATAAAACGATACGGATGAAGCATGTTAGATACTGCTTTTCATTGAATTGCATGATATTAAAATTTATATCATTTCAATGCATTTTATCCACCCTGTATAAGTAAAATCTTTCTTCAACAGGAATTTTCATTTCTGCACGGCAATTTGAATTTTTCAATTTAAATATAATACCGAGCAGGTGAGATACATTAAAACAAAAGTGAGTAAAAACCCAGTGTATATGTAACTAAAAATATTATTAAGATTGGTCTAAAAATCGTACTGTTGTACTTGAATTTTTGACACACAAAATTACAAATTTATTGCATAAGAACTTATTGTTTTGCCATTATAACAACACTTTTAAAAATACATAAATAAATATCTATATTACATGTAATGAAAAATAACAAAACTTCCAAAAGTAGGTGGCTAAACAAATAGAAAGGCAACATGTGAAAAAATAAACTTCACTATGACATCACTGTTACATCACTGCTCAAGAAAAGAAAAAAACAAAAACAAAAAAAAAACAATTATTATTATTTATTAAATATAGACTTCACATTATTATGATTATTAATACTTTCCGTCTGTGTTATATGTTCCCATTGGAGAACTATAATTATTTTTCATGGGTTGAGAAAACCCCTGCGTCCCTGTATAATTAAACTGGTTCCCGGGATTTCCTGAGTTATCAGCCAGGTTACTGTAGCCATAAAGAGGAGGGGGAGGATACATCTGTTGTCCACCATTTTGAATAACTAAAACAATTAAGATAAAAGTCTCATCTTGCAATGAAAATGTTTCTATAGTAATATATGAAGGCCTTTGACTGTGTTTAATGTAGCAAGAAATAACTTTACAGTTGTAATGAATGCCGATATATCACGTACTTCGTGTATGAAGTATCCTTTGCTTGACTTTGCAGCAGCCACACTTTATACATATCATGATTACCACAGGTACAGCGATTATTGATAGACAGCTCACAACTATTATTGCAATCATCCAGGGTTCCCTTCAATAAAACAAAATAGGTAAATGTAAACGTAAAAGAACTCAGAGGGCTTTTACGAAATACTAATAAATTTTATAAAACCCCAGCAAACTGGAAACCATCAGCAACATACTCAATTTGGAACATTTCATTTTTCCATGAGTTGTACATGTATATCACCGTACATAACTTTTGTTATTAATGTGCTTATTTCTTTATTGTACTATATCCTACATTTGAATATCAACTTATTATATTTAATAATTTATTGCATTGCGTTTTGTACACATGTACACTGTACATGTATTTATTTAAGGAACACTGCACTGATTGGAGTTACACAGTTACTGGCCGGACGCTTTAGATAATTTTTAAGACCTGAGACATTCGCAGTGTTGCAAGATCTTAGATGTTCTTCAATTGTCATAGGAACAACGAAGGCGGTATAAAGGCAGTGCGATAGCCTACGAAGGCTACTCGATATAGTTTGTATTGTTTTAAAATGCTCAAACAAGTATACAAAAAATAATCTTCAGTGTCAACATAAAACGGTATTCATGCATACAGCAATAAATGCATACGTTATCGTAGCTACAAAGTGCAATTTACAAAACGACTGAGCATAATTATGGAATTTTCTGATTGTCAGAAAAAAAAATCTTAAACTTGGCCTTGCTATCAGTCGTAGGTTAGTCACATTTTTAATATATGCTATAGATCCCTAAGAGTTGTCACTGGATTCATTATAAATAAAAAAGTAGAGCAAACCGAGAAAATACTGTTGGTATGACAACGGACGCTATTCCTACATGCTGTAGGATGTAGTTCTTCGGGATCTATATGCTGCTTCATTGCCCAGTATAGAGTAACCTGAAATCACAAAGGTCAAAATAATTTGTCATACATAAATTGTGCATAACTTGCTAGATAATATCTACTATATCTTCATTTTATTAGCATGTTGTATATCCCTAAACAGATAAATAAAACCCTCTTTATAAAATGAATTACAGATTTGACGTATCAATTTTCTGTATGTCTTAAGTATTACAAGTGTTAAAACTGGCTTTATTTGTATTATACGTCATAATTTCTGCTAAAAATAATATCATATAAATTTATTTCCCTACATTGTTACACACATATTTATTTTAACCCCTTAAGTTCTAAGCTAGGGCCTACGACAAACCTGAAAGTTTAACAACCGCGGCCATGTTTGTTTTCATTTTCATTCCTTTTGCGATCGGGTGCATACTACGGTAAATACAAATTCATTTATACTTACAAATAATTAACGAAGTACTTATCCGTCGAATGTGGTAACCCATTTTCAGTCTTATTGGTAAAACAATTTAGCTCCTAAAATTCACTGTTTCGAAATAACTCTGACTTGAAATAAATCACATTTCCTCACGTTTCCATTGTTCGCGGGTAGAGTGTCTGATTGCAGCAATCGTAAATGTTTCGATATGTGACCACCGATGCATTGCACCGAAATTTAAACACAGCCATGTCCAAGAATTATAGATCAAGAATTTAAATTTGCTTGTCTGCACTAATCGAAATCAATATATTGTCCAAATAAGTGATGGGGACACGACGCGTGTTCTATAATTATACATTTAAACGTGGCTTTCCTGTAGTCATATGCCGCATTACATTGTATGCACAATAGAATACATTCACACGATAATATTTTATTTTTGGCTTCATGAGAGAGTCACAGTTATACATGTATATAGTGCATTTTTTGAGTTGTCGCTTACATCGATAAACTTTGAATTAAATGTATATATTTTACCGTAAAGAAACCAATAATGATAATTATTCTTCTATCATTACCTGCATTATTCATTGTTTTCTTTTAATTTTGGTGAACTCTTTGCTCAATAACTGCTGATATTATTCGTTTTTAATATGTTTATAATAAAGTAGTTTTACCTTCTCTTGAAACTGCTGCTAATATACCCCGTACTAGTATATGGATCACAGGATCACTTCTTCTACAATCGATGGACCTTTGCTATAATCACTGATTTTCATAGTTAAATATTTACTTAATATTTCGACAAGAACGCGATCAGTATTATTTAACACCACTGCTTACAAATATTTTGGTTTTATTTGTAAATATCTCTCCTAACACTAAAAGGGCATAGTCACGATTTTGGGTAAAAATAATTTTTCCGATTTTAATATTTACAATGCTTTAAGGCATTTTTAATAAGCGACCGAAATTTGAGTATCATTCACTGAGTTATAAGCAAATTACCGACTTAGCTAGAAATTCTTTGCCATATAAACAAAGCGTTTGTCTACATTTTGAATGTTGAAGAGAACATTCCAGTGTCAGATCAAAAATGAAATCATGTGTTTAACGTTAACAACTATTTTTTTATGCTTAAAATGAATAAAAAGATAGACAAATCTGCTGAGAGTTTTTGCTGTTATTATGGACTTATATGACCATCTAAAATATATATTTTACATGTTGATAACATTTTCTATAGTTTTCTATAGCTTGTTGATAAATTAAAGTTATTCACTCTTCTTAATTATCGTGAAATTCCTCCTGGCTGTGATGTGATAGAATGTAAATTTAATTTAATGTTTATCAAACGTCTTAACTGTGACAAAGAAATAGGACATCATAGTAATCAAGTGTAGCTTTAGGAAACATACTTATTAGAAAGCAGTATTGAAGGACAATGGTTTCAGTAAACAAATGTGTGTGCGGCAATAATAGAGTTAATGCAATTAAATAACAATTAGCGGATTAACGCAGTGAATTAATTAAAAACAGCAGCAACAAACCCTTTAGAGTTAGTTCAGTTCAGTTCAGTTTATTTCACTCAACACCATATAATGGTACAAGAGGTACATAAGAAAAACAAACATGTTTACATATTTACAATAAAGTTGTTAAGTTAAAAAAAAGTAAGCGGGGTGAAAGAACAGTATGATTAATTTTTGAAATAAAGAAACATAATTTTCTTAATGTGATATAATCGACTGAAGACATGATTTCATAGAAGCAAAGCAAAGTATGGTTTGATAAAAATTGTAGATATTTACATACACACCATCGTAATGTCCTACAAACATATAATAAAGATAGGAATACGTACAATAGGGAACTTTTGAATCAGAACAAGAAAAGAATATAAAGTATGTGTAATAAAAACCAGGAGACGGTACATGAAACATGAGGGAAACAGACTTGACTATCAACGTGACAATAACTCCAGGGAGTTTCATAGGAAATTTAAACGTAAGAAGTGTACTAGGAGCCAGCTAACTACCGACGATTTCTTCCAGTATTTTAAAAATGTGTGTAACGATAATAATACGAGTGAACTTAATCTCACTTGTGATAGTTTGGTGACAGAAGAGTCGGTGTTTCTCGAATTAGATAGTTATATTTCTGATGACGAAGTTGCACTTGTTTTGAGTGGTTTAAAATGTGGCAAAGTCATGGGTCTTGATAATTTATTGAATGAGTATTTTGTAAAAAAATTTAAGGATATTTTCCGGCCATTGTTGGTACGCCTATTCAATTGTATCCTATCACTGGATGAAATATCTGGTTTCAGCGCTGCGGAAACCCTTTGGAAACTCTGCGGAAACTTAAGGTTACTTTAAGTTTCCGACAGGTTTCAGCACGGAAACTTCAAGTTTCATTAAGTTTCCGCAGTGCTGAAACTTAGGCTGTCCATGAATCCAAATGGTTTCCGCAACGGAAACTTACTGAAACTTGAAGTTTCTGCATAGTTTCAATCTCCATATACGTTTGGGATACATATTGTTTACAACTGGTTTCCGCGACGGAAACTTACTGAAACTTGAAGTTTCTGCATAGTTTCAACCTCCATATACAATTGGGAAACATATTGTTTACAAAGGGTTTCCGCAACTGAAACTTACTGAAACTTTTTATATTTTTGCTTTCACAAAAGCTGAGCAAGGTTTCTACTTTATGTAAAAACAAAACAATTTCAAGCAGTTCCAAATTTATTTTGTTCAAAAATCTGAAATTGTTTCCAATAATAAATAAAATACAGCCAAGATACAATAATGGACAAACATCCATATGGCAATTCCCTTATTAGGGACTTTTATTTAAAAAATGATAAAATTGCACAAGAAAAAAAACTCCCATAGAAATCTTTACATTTGTATTTTTTTTTTTCATCTCGATTAAATGCCTATCAAATCTCCCTTTAAAAATGCAACAAAGATCTTACTTTTTAAAAAATATGAATGCAATTTACAAAATAACTGCACGTACATGAATAAACAAAGAAAACTTCACTGTTACATGAACATGATACACTTGTCTCAATTTGTTTTGAACTACAATGAATATGTCCACCATAAAATATTTTTGAAAAGTCTAAAGTATCCATCTTTAAAAAAAATACACTACAAGTTAGTAGTTGACTATAGAGGTATGACCCAGATTTGATTTGAATATGTCAATAAATTCCAAAATGAGGTCAAAGTGACCCACTTACAAGTTGGGATAAACCTTTTCTTTGTTAGTAATATTATCTAATGTTTTACAATAGAACAGGATTTCATATCATTTTTTTGATAATCCATTAAGTCCAAAGTGAACTTTTCATTTCCACCCATGATGTACCAACTGATCAGATTTTAATATCATAAGCCTGTCAGTATTTAATAGATGACCCAGAGGGAGATATGGAAAGCTTGTTGGCCAATAAAAAGCTAACAATGGAGCAGTCTGTCAAATCATGTGCAAAAATATGATGTACACATTTAATTAATTATGCTGATTGCAACATACTTCATTCCTGATAAATATTCTTCTTTACACACGGTTTACCTTCCTACATTTCACTACTTTACCTACATTAATATTTTTAAATCCAAGACATGAAGTAAAATATACATTGTTTATAAATGACAAGTATTACTACATGTACATGTACTTGCTTTTTGTAGCATGAATGTATAAAATACAATGTATCACACAGATCATTCACCTTACAATTCTCATCAATACCAGCATTTTACTTATGATATAAAAGCTAATTCCAATAAAATTATTATATATTAGTTACATAACACAGATTAAAATAAAACCCACATGGAAACAACTTTCCATCCAAGTAATTTTGTTATATAAAAATTGTAACATGGGGTATATGTTGTCTTTATATATTTTCATACACGACATAATTGAATATTGTTTGGTGTATTTTATCATTTCTATGACCCATGCATTCATCTCCTAATGCAGTGTTTTTACATTTAAGATTGGTTTCTTAATTTTTCATATATTGCTGCAAATTAAAACTAAGTTATCAATAAATGTTTTAACAAAGAAAATGGAAAAAAAAAGTAGTTAACACTTATCAACTTGGAGGTGTGAGGATATATGTTACATGGAGTCTAATATTTTATGCAATATTTGCAAATATAACAAATTATTTCAGAAAATGAAAGTTAATATCTACAAGGTCTAATCAATCATTTAATAAGTCAAAACCATGTGATTTTCTAAGATTCTAGCTTACAGACAGACATTGTAATATACTGGTATTTGATCATATAAAAAAAGTACTTTTATAGTTTATAGGTTTTTTGAAATGAGAATACTTTACAGTTAAAAAGTCTTGTTCTGCAGAGGTTTAGTCGGGTTGTAGAGATGTGTCCATTCGAATCAATAAGGAGTGTCCTTGGCTGTTGTTGATGTAACCCGAGTCGTAGTTCATGGAAATAGGCCTTTTTGGGGGACTTTCGAGCATTGTCCAGACCGGTGAAGCACTCATATGATCACATCATGGCTACAGCAGACTTAGTAGTTCTGGACAGTGGTAGCATTAAAATTCTTCTTCTTGCGATGAACTTGTTCCTTTCACTGAGCTGTACTTTATGTCTGTTCTATTTATCTTAAACATGAATAATAAAGTTTCATTTAGATTTTTAAACAATAAACATAAGTCATTCAGCCTAACATGTAAGAAAAGCATTCTGAATAAAATTCTGAATACAGAAGCTACTATGCAGTTGCCAGTTGCTGTTTAAACTATGTCATATAATGACTACAGTAGTATCTGGTCTAAAATGTTTCATTTTATGTTTGAAGCTATGTTATTTTCATTTTGATTCAATTATTGTTTGTTGAACAACGGAAAAACTTATCAACAATAAGTGTGTTTCACCCCCCCCCCCCCCCCCACCCCATCAACCTCCTTTTCAAGAACTTAGACCTGGATTTCCCAAAAATTACTACAGTAAATTATAAACATCCAACACATGTATAAGTTAATGGTGAAAATAATCAATTTCAAAGCAATACCTTGCGTTCACATCGTCCAGCTGGTCAAAACATTCACCCGAATCACCGAACAGAGGATGCAACTAATCACCGGAAACATTGACTTTGTATGCTGTCAATGCTGAAAAAGAAAAACGTCAAAGATTTCATTTTCCGGATTTAATTAATAAAATTTTTTCGTTACATCTAGAGTTTGTAAATTGTATAATGTGCGAAAGATTCATTGTTCGTTTTGTTTACCAACCAAGCATTCATATATTAGGGACGTTTATATAATTATATATGTGTATACCCTGGATAATCATATGGAGAAATAAGTCCGATTTTTTCTCATTAATATTCATTAACCACACTACGTAAATCCTGACGTCACAATGCATATAGTTCAAAGGGCGCCAAAATGCAAACGCGAGGACGTAATATTGACTTTAAAAAGTTGTCGGAGGGTCAAACAGAAGAGGAGAATAAAAGGAAACTTAGGAAAGCATCCAAGTGTTATGTGTATGAAAACAAATTTAATGTAGAGAGGCTCATATGTAAACGAAAAGATGGATTGGTAAGTAAGAATTTATTATCATATTTATTGAATTCAATATGGGGAATATGTTTAAGCACCAATGGGTACAGTAATGGCGACGTGCTGCAGTTCGCTCAAATATTATGATATATTGGTGTGATGTAACAGAATAACTAATTTTTAGTATAATTTATTTAAGATTAGCAACATTTTTTGTGAAATGACTTAATAGAAAGTCAGAGCAGTGATTATTACGTTGTGTTTATCTTGTATACAAATATGAGAGGCCCACGACAGGGTGCTCAATTAATAGTGTTATTATTGGAATGAAAAAAATATCATAAAACAAAATTTTGTTTAGTGTCAAAGTAAGTAAAAGTATCCAAATTATTTATTTTTTTATTTATTTATTTATCTATTTGTTTATCTATTAATCATGAATATAAATTCATTTTTCCATATTTTTTCTAGATTCAGAAATACCTAGTAAAGTGGGAGTCGTATTCGGAGTACGAATGTACCTGGGAGCCTTGGTTCCATTTGCCCAAAATAATTTTAGACGATTTCAGTACGCCAAAAATTGAGGTAAGCATATAACTATCGAGCCATTTACTGATCAGTTAGAATGATATTTTTAAAATCAAAAGAAAAGTAAAAATGAACCGGTATGTACCAGATGTTTTGGCAAAATTTAATCGAGATCCGCATTTACAAACTTGAGTTAAATACAGATGTAATTTCAAAACCGTATTAATAAAATATTTTTAATGTAATGTTTTTTGGCAGATAGATCCAGACACTTTGCAGGAAATATCCGACGAGTTCCGCACCGCAGTGCAGGCCAGACTTTCACAAAGGGTTGGGTCCCACTTCTACATTTCCTCAACGTTTGATTCCTTCCGCCGTTTGTTCCATAACAGAGGAACGGAGGTCCAAAAGGGGAGAAAACTTCTACAGAGAGACGATTTTAGTGGATTATTGCTTCCAGAGGACTGGGACATTTTTGTATACACGAAACTGGGAGAGGGACGAGCTGTTTCGTTTCCAATCAAAGTAACGCCGACTCTAAGGTGGAGTAAAAAATGCTATAGAGTAGTGTCTGGGTCCTTGGTTGAAGCCCCACGAAGGCCACTGGAGTCATGGAAAGTTGAAATTAGTACTGCCAGATACCATGTTTAATAATGACGTTTTCTTGGCAATATTGAATTAGGCCTATTGTTCTTGCACGCATGTATGATTGTGTTCATATCATATTAGAATTTTAAATGTTGTACCACCATTAGTGTACATTTTCTTTTTACTTTTTACGTTGTTAGCTTAAGTCATTCAAATCATTAATTTTAGAAATGGAAAACCTCAAGTATGGGACTACCATTGCTACTTCGTCAGTCTGTTCTGATAAGTCGCGATGTTCAAACAATCTTAAATTGGACAAGAATCGATATTGTTACTCACTCGACCTAACCCGCAAATTTCTTCTTTTCATGAACGATACAGTTGAAAAAATCAAAAGTGTCGAGCACATTGAAATAGTCAATGCAAACTTACCAAGAGGCATTTTGCCTATTAAAGAGAATGCAAACCGCGTGTCGGACAGACTAAGAAAGCATGTTTCAGACACATTTACTCAATTTAAAAGAACACGGTCAGGTACAAAACGCAAACTATTTTTTGAAAAAACGGTACACATGCACCTCTATGAAAGCGAAGTGTACACTGGTGAAGAATTAAATGAAAGGGAAAATGAAATTTACCACAGAACAATTGCATCCCTTTATAATGAATTGAAAACAGTTCAGGAAAGATTAAACAAGCAGGTTCTAACAGAAGTGCAATTGAATGATGATCTTCAATATTTTAAAGAAACAAATGCAAAACTCAACGCGTATATCAAAGAACATATTCTACCTTTTGTAAATAAAGGGAAACCACTCGATCAGTGTAAACGGTCACAAAAGATGAATAAGGTCTCAATTCTTAAATCAAGAGTCGAAAAAGCACTTTGGTTTGCCAAATCTTTTGGTGTTAAAATAGAATCTGTAAGGTTTAGTGACATGGCCGGTAAATCCTACGAATTAGGAAAGGGGCTTAACAAGCCTGTTCATTATGAAGATATGGAAGAGTCTGATAAGGATAAAATAAAATCCATCCTTTACATTTTAGATTCTTTTGGCATCTCTGATGATGCTTACCATGAGTTATCAGTTGCAAACGATTCCATGGTTAGATCGTATCTAATAAAAGAATGCAGGGACAGTTTAAATGAAATGTGTACAATTTCTCAGACTCCAGGTGACTCTCCTGGAGCACAGGTTTGTCTCAAAGAAAGCCTAGATAAATTGTTATGCGAAACTATCCCAGTTTCTGAATCGGATGAATCAAATCCTCCGAAAGCCCAAGTAAAATTTGCTGCGGATGGGGCAAAAGTATCACGGTTATCAACATTTTTAGTCTTATCCGTTGCGGTTTTGAACGCCGGTGAAGAGGTCATGTCTGCTAGTGGACAACACACTCTCGCTATTGTAAGCGCTGACGAGTCTTACATTTCAATCAAAGACTCTTTCAACAACATATTTGATGATATAAACGATATCATTAAAACAAAACGGAATGACAAAATAATTTACACAACAAGTAGTGGTAGACAATTTGACTTGGAACTGTTTTTAGGGGGTGATATGAAATTTTTGTTGTTGGCTCTCGGCTTAAATGCTGCTAATTCCAAATATGCGTGTCTCTATTGCAAAATTGCAAAAGAGGATCGTTATGATATGACGAAAGATGAGATGTATTATTGGGGACAATCGATGGTTAGAAGTATCGTTGACATGAAAAAACTGTCCACTAGAAAGTTTAACTATGGCTGTGTTAGACTCCCTCTTCTTGATATACCAATAGACCATGTCATAGTAGACGAGTTACATCTTTTGATGCGCATCGGCGATGTTCTCATAAGAAATTTGATTGAAAATTCGGTGAATCAAGATCAAAAAAGCAGTATTTCGACAAAGTCAAAGGCAAGTTTAAAACGAACGGAGTTAGTAAACTGTATACAAAATTGTGGCGTTAATTTTTGTATATGGGAAACAAAGGTTAAGGATGGGAGGGGAGACTTCTTGAAAAATTTAGAATGGACAAGTTTAACAGGTTCAGACTTCAAAAAATTGTTGAAGTTTCTCCCAGAACAGCTGGCAAACAGTACAATTTTAGACACTAGCAACAAGACCAAAGTTATTGAGTTATGGGTAGCTTTCGGCAAATTGTACTCAACTCTAAGTGAGTGGAACCCTCCTCTAGACAAAATCGATTTTTTTTTCGAGGAAAGTAAGAAATGGATAAACGAATTTTTGGACCTTGGTCGAAGTTTAGAAGGGTACGACTCAAAATGCATAACTCCTTACATGCATATACTAGTGTATCATGTCCCACAATTAATGAAAATGTATGGTGGGATAAAACAATTCACAGGACAAGGTGTCGAAAAAACCAATGATGATATTAAGCTGATTTATCATCGAAAAACAAATAAACATGCGGCTACATCCGAGGCTCTGCGTGTAAGGTATCGAAAATACTTAAATCGAAAATGTTCTCGTATAAAGCGGAAATACAACAAAAAAAATCAAGTGTATTGGGTTGGAGGAGGAAAACGACACGTTTTTCTGAGATATAAAGCAAAATTAAAACATTAAACGTTTAAAAATTTAACCGGCCTCGTCTGTTGCGACTGAAGTGTATGCATTGTATACTATACTAGTATACATGGTGTCTCTACGTAAAGGTACATACATGTATATATGTACAGTACGTGTACATACGAACATGTACATATTGATGCAGTTTATATAAATATTGACAATTATACTGAATTGCACAGTTCTGACTTTGACTTTGGATTGAAATAGAACAACATGACATCATTGACATGATGAGTTCATTTTATCATTTATTTATTCTTAAATTAATATAAATTTATAATATGTATTATTTATAGTTTTTAAATTGTTATCGTAAAACGCATATATATTATATGAATCAAGTTACAAGATAATAATGAGTTTTATGTTCATATGTTTATATTTGTTAAGAACTGAAATAAAAAGAATTGTAAACCTGAAAAAAATCTATTTGTTGTCTGATAATTTACTAGCACGACAAAAAGCAACATACTTATCATGGAATGTGCGTTACGGGCGGTTGGGGTACGAAGTATATTTATATATAACTGAATATATCCAAGTTGACATCCCGTGGTTTGGAACAGATCATTTTAAAACTGAGGCTGATTCACTTAAATAACGTAAGAATAATCTTTAAAATACCTCTCTCTCTCTCTCTCTCTCTCTCTCTCTCTCTCTCTCTCTCTCTCTCTCTCTCTCTCTCTCTCTCTCTCTCTCTCTCTCCATAGGCTAGTTAAAACACCCTTTGTGTGCCCCTGAAATGTCGCTTAAATCAAATATACATTAAAAGAGGTTTTCTGGTTTGTGCCCCTTTGGCGCCCCTTTTCCTACAAGCAGCACCCCCAAAAAAGACAATTTTTAAAACTAATTGGCACATTCATTTTAGTTAGAAAGAAATTAAAACGTACATTTATTTAAAGAATGGAATATCAAATACTAGAGAGCACCATGGCAACTCGTTTATATCAATTAAAAAAATCGAAATTCTGTGTCAAAATTGGCAATAATCGACTTAATTCACTATTTTACTATGAAAATGGTTCATTTCTCGCTTCAAATTTTCATATTCAAACGGCACAATAAAAAATAAACCAATTTTTAATCGAATAGCGTCATTTTTTTTCTACCGGTGTGTAGGTCAAATTCATACCATGGCAAAATGTTCCGGCGTAAGCGTTTCCGAGTTATTTGAGAAATTTTAAATGTTCATTATACATTACTTTGAAATAGTTACAACCTCAATTTCAAGATGGCGGCCGTATGCAAATTAGACAAATCGGACTTATTTCTCCATATGTCTTGATTATCGTGCATATAAAGTTGGTTAATGGTTAACTTGGCCAAAACGTATATTTAAAAGAGATACGGTAATAAAAATTAAAATGCCGAACCAAGTTTGAAAAAATGGCGCCATCTTGATTTAATGGCGCGAGATCTCGTTTACAAATGAGAGATAAATTAGAGCCTTAAAAATGTTATTGGGAGTATCTATATTGTGAATTAAGTTACCTTGACATGAGTTATTCGTTCCTGCATTATCTCCTTGTTGTAGAGGCTACTAACGCTTCTCAATTCTCCATTTTACAACAGCACCTTCTTGTCTATTTTTACCTTCGCTCGGAATCATAAAGTGCGCCAATACTGACCAATCAGAACCCGCTAAATCTTGGAAAAGTGCATCTTGGGATAGTTTAAAATGAATAATGTTTAATCAAAATTATCATTTTTTAACGAATAGTATACTTTTTACATGATTGTATATTTATTTTAAATAAGAACTGTCGGAGTCAGTATTTCCTGGTTAAATACGACAAAGTATTGGCGTGTGTTTGTTACAATTGTATTTGTAACACGTGATTAACAAAAAAAATGGCCGACCGTTTGTTTACAAATGTCTAATGAAATTAAACAAGTTTGAATGAGACATATGTATCAGATTTTGTCTTTAACTATATTTTATTTACATGTACTGATGATTTTGCCAAACTAAATATGATAGAGCCATATATAGTTTACTGACAAGTTAGACTTGACTTGTCTATATTTCACCGCGATTCTAAGCACGCGGTCATATTCTTATTCAAAATATAGTGGTGTGAAAATATTATGTTCATCACAAAGCAGGTTCTGCATGAACACACAGAAATCACAAATATAATTAGATGCCGATCAATTAACGGGGTCCGGTTAACAGCGTTCATCCGTACGGTGAATTTACAACTACGATGAATTGATGGCAATTATTTTACAGTTACACATGTGCACTGATTGGTCATGCGATGAACAGTACGTTAAGAATACTTATGAAATTAAAATACAAACGCGTTAAACAAGCCGGGAAGTAAGACGTACACGTCGGACTGATATATAAACAGAATATAATTTTAATTATTTGGTATTCTTTCTACATCAAATGTATACGAATGTATAATCGAATTTTAAAAATGGGATTAAAATCACGTGCACCACATGGCTAGTGCTGGATTTTAAACTGATTTTGTAATATAACGTATAACTTCAGTAAAATTATAAATAATGCTTATTATATCTTACAGCAGAAACATGTGCATGTTTCATAAACATGTATCAATATCTGTGTTTACAATACAGAAAGTAAATACAAAGTATAGAAATGCACGAATCACATAGGCGTCGAACCGGGGAGGGGCTAAGGGAGGGGGGGGGGCTTAGTGCAAAGTTAGACTTAACCAATAGGCATATAGCCCCCCCCCCCCCACTTTTTCTCGCCGGAAATGTATTTGTTCCTAAATTTACCTTGAAAGATTGAGAAGTTGGAGTAATAGGCATACTAGCCCCCCCCCCCCCCCCCCCCCCCCCCCCACGACACTGATTAGGAATTTCATGATTTTGGGGGAAAAAAAATTGGGTATGGAAATTTATTTTCGGAAGTATATTGTATAGGTATAACAACCCCCCCCCCCCCCCCCCAACGGATTAAGATTTTCATGATTTTAGGAATTAGGGTTTTTCCTCAATATTTCTGAGGATTAGTCTAGCCCCCCCCCCCCCCCACTCTCAATTTGCTTCCGACGCCAGTGAATCATGATACAGTCATACATGTAGTAAAGTCTGAAATGCATGTAAATAATTAAACAATTATTGTATTAGACTCAAACTCCAAGTGGGTTTTACTTGTTATTATCAACTGTAGAATCTAAAAAAAAAAAAATTCCTGTGTACATGTGTTGGCGTGGTATTAAAAAAGAAATGAATTAGCTCTAAACTTCAGGTTGTACGAATATTTGGTACGATTTCTAAAAATTTACAACGACTTTACCTTAATTTGTTTGCTTAATTGGTTACTGAACCTCAAGGTTCATTCAAATGATAACTAAATGATTTAAGAAAGAGTCTTACAAAATAGGTATATTAATTTATTTTACTAAATAATTATAATTTACTTATCAGTTTTACTAACTCAGGTACACACAAATTGAAAAAAAATTCCCGCCGGGCTCCAGTTATAAACTCACGCTTCGTACTGTGTATATGTTATGTAACAGTCTTTTGTTCACTCCTGACAGAAAAACCCCTGCAATCCACACAGAATATACAGGAAAATCACAGAGGAGGTTACCTGGACAAAGAATGTATACACATGTATACACGTGCCCGAGTACCTAAGATTAATGATTTCATCATATGCATTAAACAAGATCAGACATCAGTTTTTCTTTTCAAATTCAATTAATTACTTAATAAGGTTCTTAATAGCCTTATTTGCCACATTTGAAGATAGTTACATGTATACATATAGTTTCAGTCACGCTGAAACCTTACTATACATTTTAGTATGTACGGATTCATTATCATTAGGCTAGAATTAAACTTAAACCTGTTGAAAATAAATGATATCACTATTAAACTCAAATCAATTTTAGTAATAGTTTCAGTAATGCGTAAACCATTTGGAATCTTAACTTAAAGTTTCAGCATACTGAAACCTAGCGGAAATGTTCTGAAACTGATTGATATTTCCATAATAATTTACACAACTTTTCACATGATTCAAATTTAGTTTCCGCATTGCGGAAACCATCAGGAATCTTAGACTAAAGTTTCTGCTGACTGAAACCTAACGGATACTTGCTGAATCGATATAATGGTTTCCGCATTGCGGAAACTATACATGAAACTTCAACTTCAAGTTTCAGCAAGGTTTCCATATAGTTTCAGTTTTGCTGAAACTTGATTTTTCATCCAGTGTATACTCTTCTGCTTTTCCTAGAGTTTGGTCATGGGAAACTATTGTACCATTGCACAAAAAGAGGGATACTAATGATACTAATAACTTTAGAGGAATTACCTTAGTGAGTAACCTGGCTAAGATTTTTACATCTGTCTTAAATAATATGCTGTTAGATTGAGCTTCTGCTAATAATGTTATATCTGACGCAGGTTGGATTTAAACCATGGTTTGGTACTGTAGATGCCATATTCGCACTACACGGAATGATTTCACATCACATTGATAAGGGTAAAAAGTTATATTGATGCTTTATAGATTATAAAAAAAGCTTTTGACAGTGTCGATAGAAACAAAATGTTTTATAAATTGCTAGAAGCGGGATCACAGAAGTTCTTTGTGTTATTCGTTAACTCTATAGTGATGTTAAATCATGTGTGAAGTTCAAATCAGATCTCTCTGAGTTCTTTTCTTCCACAAGGGGAGTGATGAAGGGTGAGACACTATCTCCATTCTTATTTTCCTTATACATTAACGACTTTGAATCTGATCTCCTTAAAAGTATGTGTTAACCTAATCAACTTAAGGATATCTCATTGTTTCGTTTGATGTACGCAGACGACACTGTTTTACTGTCTGAGTCTAAGGAGGGTCTTCAAAATATCTTAAATAATTTGCATGTTTACTGTGAAAGTTGGAATATTGATGTAAATGTGACTAAAACAAAAGTTGTTGTGTTCCGAAAAGGATCAAAACTACCTAAAAGTTGCTGATGGTTTTATAATAAGCAACCGGTCGAGCTTGTAAATAGTTTTAATTGTTTAGGCATGACTTTGAGTTTTAATAGTAAATCTAATTTATCACAGAAGATACTGGCTCAACAAGGTAGCAAATGTATGTTTGGTATACTTAAAACATGTAAGGAATTTTTTTGAATATTGAATCAAAATTAAAAGTGTTTGATACATATGTCGCCAGTGTCCTTAATTACTGGTGCCAATGTGTGGGGTTTTCATACAGGAAAGGACGTTTAACGTGTCCATACTCGATTTTGTAAACTAATACTAAGAGTGTTCAGTTCCTACGCCAAATTTTATGATATATACTGGAACTGGGTCGTTTGCCCTTAATTATTTTTAAGAAAGTTAAAAATATTGAAATATTGGATGAAAATTTTGAATACGCATGATTGTATATTAAAAAAAACATATATGAAGATATGTATTCCACCCAATGTGAAAACTCTTGGATTTCTATGGTAAAAAAAAATTATTGTGCACTGCTGGTTTTAGCAATGTGTGGTATGCACAAAATGTTCCAAATAAAAAATAACATGTTTTTAGATATTAAGCAAATACTATGTGATGTATTTATCCAGGAAAGAGACGCGTTCTTTGTATGTTCCTCTAAATGTTACGTACACACATATTTGGTCCAACCCTTTGGTCTCCAGTATTATCTTAAAAATGTATATCAGAAAATATTGTTCACTATTTGACAAAATATAGATTGTCTGCACATAGACTATCAATAGAACACGGTCGGTATAATCAAACTGTACGCTCGTGTCGCATTTGTAGATTTTGTACTCTTAATAAGATTGAAGATGAATATCACTTCATTCTAGAATGTCCAAAGTTCAGTCATTTACGGTGTATTAATATCAAAAATCATTACTGGTCAAAGCCTTCTTGCTTTAGGCTTGTTCAGTTGCTGACAAACTATGTATTTTTCTTAAGAAAGCCACAGAGTATAGAAATAATTTGGTTTAATTATTATGTATATTATCGTCCTAATGTGATAATCTAAGTATTATAAAATACTATTTTTTTTTTTATTTTTATGTAATTATTACATTGTACATTTGTGGTAATATCTCATAATGGCAGATGTGTCTGTGTACGGCAAAATAATTGTTCACCTTGATTATGTATGTATATGTATTTGTACAATGCCTATAAATCATGTGGTTTTGAGCAAATGAACTATACTATACTATACAAATATGTTTTCACAAACATTAATGTTGAAGGGATTATTCTAATTGTAGACAAATTGATTGAATATTATTTAACCAAACAAGCTAATTTGTTTTGTAAAATGTTATCCAGATTTAAAACCCGGTTTTTTAATAACATTGACAAGTGTTGGTTTGAAAAAGTCTTCATGTGAAATTTGTAAATCTCTTTTCTGGGTGAATGATTAAAGAAAAAAGACAAAATTCCATACTCTAAAAGCTGCATTACGCAGGGTTCTGATAGAAATCTAAAAAAAAATACTTACATGTAGTATGCAATAAAAAGTTACATATTTGAGTGCTTTTTTTACTTTTAACAGTATAAATCCGGTAAAAATTATCTTTACAGGTATTATAGTACACGTTTATATTGAATTTATTTGAACAATTTTTTTCTTTGGTGATTAATGCGGGCTATTAAGATGGCGCCTTGAATAAAAAAATACATATCAACTCGTGGTAGTGGGTTTTGAAATTTTTTCTGCAACATTTGATCGCTATCTTCATAACCCCCACGAATAACCAAAGAAAGAATTTTATTGTTAATATTAACATTTTTTTTTTATAAATTAATTGTGAAAAGAAACAGCATTTCGTCCCCGATGGGGATCTAAGTTTTAAATCATCATGATTTTTTGTGCAGTCCGTGATTTTTCTTAGGTCGATGTAGGTTTCTACCAATCAATAAACGGGACATGCAGATTTCAGTCCTGTAAGTTTCCAAAGTTATTTCTATATAGCCATGAAATACAACTATAAGTTTCTGTAAGAAAAAGAGGGAATCATACTCGGTAGGTGTAAATATTTTGGTTTAGCGTCTTCGTTCTTTTCTTAAAACGAGACAAATATTTCAATAAGTGGCTTTTCTAAGAACAGTCGTGCATTATATAGCCACCTAAATTCAAATGAAAGTCTTAAAAAAATGTATATGGCATTGCTTAGTCTGGTGGTAAGGCGTTTACTAGGGGTCTTTTTGAGCTTGTGGTCACTGGATTGCTTTACCCATTTAGTTACTCTATTTCATTTTTACATAGAGTATGATATTAATTGATTTGAAGTTTTAATTACCTGTTTCAATTCTGCTGGGGTTTTCTTCAGTATTATTTCATAATTATCAGATCATGTTCATGAATCTATGGTAATATCCATCGTTAGACGTGTCATTAGCTATACAATAAGCATATCTTATGACCATTGTTAGACATATCTTAATATGTAAACCAAAGCTATTTCAAACGTTACAAGATAAGATACATGTTAAAATACTATATTAATATACTAATAAAATATTAACATTGAGTGTGAAAATCGTTATGTGAATGCCTAAAAAAACATAAAACGTACTTGAATAAAAATAAAATTATTAATGACTAGTTAAAAATACAGGAGCAAAATGTGTTAAGTAAATCCCAGGCTATAAATGATAATATATGGTACAATCCTAAAATCACAGATTCACAATAAGCTTGATGAAGACATTGTCGTTTTAAAAGAATAAACAGCTCCGCATCGATATCCTCGATAGTATAATCGACTAAAGTCAGTTTGCAAATGTCATCTGAAAATGAGTATAAAAAGACTATAACGCATCGTTTTGAAAAGATCATTGTTAAAAAAAAACGAACAACCAAAAAGCTGCCATTTTTTTACTCTATATTACTTTTTTATTGTAATTTCAAATTAGTTCGTTAATAACAACAAAACATTATTTTTATTGTTTATGACTTTGCTGATTATATTTAGAATAAAATGATTCCAATACCTGCTGCCAATGAATAGTAACTATCAGACTCACTTGCATCAGTTTTTTGATCTAAAATGTAAAAAATATAGCGGGTATTACTTTGCAATATTTTTAATGAAACCTATCAGGTAAGGAATGTAATTGTATTTTAATCAACATTTTAAAATAATTGTCCACGGGAAAATGAAAGACCGTTTGTTTATGACTTTGCTAATTATATTTTGAATACAATTATCATGATACCTGCTGCCATATTTGCCGATGAATGGTAACTTTCAGATTCACCTTCATCAGTGATTTGATCTAAAATGTAGAAAAAAAATATACCGGGTTATACCTTGCAATACCTTTTATGATACCGATCAGGGAAGGAAAGTAATTGTATTTTAATAAACATATTAAAACAAATATCCACAGAAAGATAGAAAGTCTATTTGTTCTGACTTTGCTATAAATTTAAAATAAAATTATTACGATACCTGTTGCCATATTTGCCGATGAATAGTAATTACATTCACCTTCATCGGTTTTTTTTTATCTAAAATGTACAAAATATACTGGGTAATGCGTTGCGTTGCATCTTATGATACCGATTAAGTAAGGAAAGTAATTGTATTTTAATCAACATATTAAAACAAGTATCCACTTGACGATAGGCAGATTTTTTAAGTTGTTCTGTTCCAAAAAACATTCTTAATATTTGCAACAGGAAATTAAACTGTTTGCAATATTATAAACAATCTAGAAAGGCGAAAGGACTTTTCAAACCTCTGTTTTTTTTTTATTTGCAACTTGAAATCCAAATCACATCAAACACATTGGGTCGATGTCTTTTTAGATCTTTATTTCGCTATTTATGGAAGGAAATGTTTCAATATGCCATGTATTTCGCTTTTCATTTTTGTTTTCTTTCAGGATGTGGTATGTTGTCATTATTGTGAAACTCCATTCCCTCCTTAGCACTGTGACCTCTGTCATCAAAATATTTGCAATGATTGCGAGGCAAAACATGTTTCGGAATTATCAAAACCTCACGAAATCGTTCCATTTAAGGAGCGCAGATCTACTCCTATATATACAAAACATTATTGTAAAATCATTGATTTGTACTGTACCGATTGTGACATTTCTTTATATGTGCAGTGCGCTTCTTCAAAAGAGCATCAACAACACAAAACTGTCAAAGGAAAAATAGGTCTATTAAAGTTAGCCTTACAAGAATTAGAGAAAGGATTATGTAAATAAAAACTACCCAAAACTGACACAGACTCTTGAAGCACGGAGAAAAGTCTGGTACGGAAAATTGACATCATTATAAATAGAATGATATCTGAAAGCAAAATGTAGACTCCAAACATCTGGCTGCTCTAACTAAGCAGGAAGATGGAATTAAATGCACAATTTCTGAAATTTCACAAGCCATTGATGATCTGAAAAAGTATTTGAATCTGATGATGACCGGCTTGTCACTGCATATATATCCAAAAATGTTGAATTTAAACAGCTACCTCCAAAACTTACGGTTTCTTCTTCAATCTTTACATCTCAAAATATAAATGAAGAACAGCTTGATAAACAATTTGGATATGTCTCCTTGCCATCTATTTAAAAAGAGGAATATGGTTACACATCTAACTTCCGAATTCGAGGTCCCCAGCCTTGTGTAATAGAAAGATCACTCATTGTACAACCTCGGGTCATTACAGACATATCCACTGAGAGTACGGGGTACCGTGGTGAAATATACAGCGTGTGCTGTCTTGGTGTGGGAAAGATTTGGACTTGTGGCATGGATAACACTATGCGACTCTTTAACCTCGATGGAATATTGGTTAAGTTAATCGAAACCAAATCAGGAATTTAAACAGGTCACAAAACATTGCTGTGACAAATAGTGGAGATCTAGTTTATCTTGATTTTACTGATAGAACTGTGAACATGGTGATGGAAACACAGGTATATGATATCAAGATTGAGTGGATGTCTCTTGATGTATGTAGTACTTTCTCTGGTGACCTGCTTGTTATTATGGTTAGCAGTAATTATAACCAAACAAAGGTTGTACGTTACTGTGAGTATATAGAGAAACAAAACATTCAGTACGATGATAAAGGTCATCCTCTATATCTATTTAGTGGAATGGATAACATGAAATATATCTGCGAAAATAGAAATCTAGATATATGTGTACCGGACTTCAACGCGCTTGCACTAGTTGTAGTCAACCATGCTGGAAAACATCGATTTACATACAAGGGTGGCTCTCATCAGAAACGATTGAAACTTTCAAGACCATTTACTCCTTATGGCTTGAAAACAGACGGTCAAAGTCGGATTCTTATAGCAGATTATTGGAACAACCGTATTGACATCATTGATCAAGACGGACAGTTTATCCGTTGCATAGATAATTTGTATATACGTAACCCTTTTGCATTATGTGTGGATAGAAGAGACAACCTTTTTGTTGTTCAGTCAAATGGAAATCGTGTGAAAAAATATCAAATATTGCAATTAAATTATAATGATTACTTGTATACTCGATTCATATGTGTATGTACATCTGTAATACAAAGGTTCCTAATAGTCCTGTTCTACACATGTCATCTTTATCCGCTATTCAACATATTAAAGAACAATGGGAATGTGTCAATTCCTCAACAGCATTGAAAAAAGAACAAACCTGAGTGCTGAAATATACTTTATACGGCTGTATTTTCATATGTGATACATGCTTTATATGCACACACTACAAAAGTAGACATTTCAATTCAAGGCTCGAAAAAAAAGTGATTGCTAGAAAAAGAGGAAGAGATGTATGCAAACATGGTAATACATTTAAGTTAAAAAATATCATCATATCATTTTTTTGTTATGGCCTTAATGAACTGATTTAAATTGTTTTTGTTTCATTTCTGTATATACAAATATGGTTTCATAAACATGAATGTTGAAGGAATTATTTTAATTGTAGACAAACTGACCTCATAACCAAACAATTTGATTGTAAAATGTTATCCAGATTTAAAAACCGATTTTTGATGACATTGACAAGCGTTGGTTTGAAAAAGGCCCTCATGTGAAATTTGTAAATCTCTTTACTGAGTGAATGATGAAAGAAAAAAACATATTTCCATACCCTAAAAGCTGCATTACGCGGGATTGTAATAGAATATAGAAAAATAGTTAGTATGCAATTAAAACAATAGATTATTTGAGTGATTTAAGCCACTTTAAGCAAAGGAAATCCGGTAAATATTATTTTTACAGGTACAGTGTATTAAAGTACACGTTTACATTGAATTTATTTAAACAATAAAATGCTTTCTTTAGTGATTAATGCTGGCTTTGAAGGTGGCGCCTGGTAGACAAAAAACATCAAAACTCGCGTTAGCGGGTTTTGTAATTTTTTCTCCAATGATCGCTATCTTCATAACCCCCATGAATCATAAAAAAGCATTTATTGTTTATATTAACCAATTTATAAATTGATTGTGAAATGTTAGTACAATTGACTAAAATATAATAACTGTTTAAGAACGTTAACTCAAAGAAACAGCCAAATAGTCCCCGATGGGGATTTAAGTCTGACATCATCATAATTTTTGTGCAGTCCGCTAATTTTCTTAGGTGGCTGTAGGTTTCTTCCAAACAATAAACGGTGCGTGTAGATTTCAGTCCTGTCAGTGTCAGTCGTTGTGTGTTCGACCAATCGATAGACGGGACGTATAGATTTCAGACTGGCCGTTTCTATAGAGCTATGAATTAACTATAAGTTTCCGTAAGAAAGTTTCCGTGACTTTTCTAAGAACAGTAATGCATTATATAGCCAACTAAACTCAAATGATATTCTTTAAAAAAAAGTATTATACTTCGTCTGGTGGTAACACGATTTACTAGGTGTCTTTTTGAGTTTGCAGTCACTGTAAGGATTTACCTATTGGCAAGTAGTTACTGTATTTTAATCAAATAAAGCATGATATTGATTTGATGTTTTGATTATCTGTGTCTATTCTGCTGAAATTTCAGTTAATAATCTTTCATAATCATGGGGTCATGTTGACGAAAATATCCTTATATCCATCTTTAGCCGTGTCCTGTAAGATATATATTAAGCATAACTTAAGAAAATTGTTAGACATATCTTCAAATGTAGACCAAAGCTATTTCAGACGTCTATTAGATAAGATATCTTATTTTGACTAAGCTTCCTTGCTAAAATAAAAAAATAAAACAACAACAACATTTAATGTGAAAATAGTTCTATGAATATTTATTATAAACATACTTATAATGATTATATTGAATAAGCAATAAAAAAATGTTTATGTCTGTGTTACTAGACAAAATGTGGTATTTGATCAACCAATGACGATTGTATTCATTTTGTTCCGGCCGATTGCTTTTAACCCATTACATGTTTATACGTCAAAACAATTTCTTGAAATTTCGTCACGCATTTTGAATAACGATGAGTCATTGTTACTTAAATCAGAATCGAAATTCTCCAAGACTTTCAAACACTTCTACAAGTACTTGTAGTTAAATAATACAAAATCGTACTAATATAACTACTCCATGATGGGGGGGGGGGGGGGGATGGGGATTTTCAAAGCAAAAGAGGATGAATTGTTTTTACAAAGTGGGAACAACTGGTTTCAAGGATGTAAATGTAGACAATGGTGTTATGTAATACTACATATGTACATATCATAATATTTATCACTTGTTTATTGATTTTAATTTGTATCCAAACAGCCCTTAGTGCCCCCATTTATCAAATAAATGTCGGTACATTGTTCGGATATAAATATGTCTTTATCACAATAATCAATAATAATTCATTACATTCCAATCAGATATAACTTGCTGCTTATTTATTTACTGATTAAAATACAAAGTACGAAGGGCTCAATTAGATCTGGAATCGAAATTTGGTGTTGTGTAGTGGTAATAACTCAGTTGAATTAATATTAAAAAAAAATTGAGGTACATATCGAGCTAATTATTCGGAGACTGCTTTCTCCAGTTCTTCCTAACACATTCCCTTAGGACCAGGAGTTTGTATCAGGTAAGTTAACGTTACTTTCTCCAGGTCTTTGGGTTGCAGCATGATGGCTTGCCAAATAATTAGACCACTTTAAAATGGTTAACAATGTTTTTGTTAAAAAAAATAGACAATTGATATGATCTAAGTAACTCATATGAGATTCTGATAGTCATATCTTCTTGGTCTTTACTTCAGATTCAGACAAACTAGTTTAGCTAACTCTGACCAGTGGCCCAATGAAGTCCAAATTTTTTGTAACACGGATTCGAGCTAGTATTTCGTAAGAGATTTAGAGCTTATATTTGTTTACAAACTGTGAGTTTGGGATAAGGATTTCTACGGCCTAAATAACTATGAATGATCCTAAATGAACTGGTAGAAGACGTAGGGTGAAAAATAATGTCCACAACAGAGAAAAAACACATTTGTTGTGGACTATAATATTTTAATTTGGAAGAGTGGGTAGGTTTTGATTTTGATACTGGTTTCTGTACATTACAAGGCCAAATGTTTAACTGACTTTTAACAAGCATAATAAAATATGTGAGAGTGAATGTTTCTGAAAACAAGGCCGAATCAATGCCGAGTTACATATTTATGTTGGATAAAGAATAAATTATCTTGGGAAATAGTTCATGTGATATACAGATAACTCTGTCTTTTGTTACCAAGCCGATCTGCGCAAGCCTTCTACTGATTTGTAAGCTATGAAAAGTTTGGCGGTGTCTTACTGACCTTTTTTTTTATGAAAGTAGGATATTGCTTTCAGGTATAGTGCCATTCTGCAAGGTGAATTTGGTGGGAAAAAATGTATAGCAATGTGCTGGCCATGCTATGATTTGTGATTTTGAATATCAAAAGACTACTAGGTCTGTCCTAAATTATTATTTGGCTATTTGAAATAACATCAAAAAATCTTGACTAAAACTAACGAGTATTACACATTTTGAAGGAAGTTTACGTGTTCAGGTTGATAAAGCATAAACTTATGTCATATAGTTTTGTATAAGATAGAATAAAATTCATCTCTTAAAATGATAAGTTTTACCAAGCAGGTGGTTTATTTGCTAAAATAAATACACTTTCATGAGACAATTGGACATAAAGGAATTATTAATGTATTCATATAATCTGTACTTAAATTTCTAACACAACAACCAACACTGTACAATGTATCTGTACATTGTACATATATACCATTCAAACATTTCAAAATTCTGTGCTGAATTTAATACAATATGCATACATAATTCTTGCAAATTTGCTTTGAAATAGAATGTCAAGTATTTATCTGGCAAATTGCATGAAAAGTTTGATACAATAACATACATATATTTTTGTAAACACCTTGTGCATACTATTAACTTCTTCCAGAATCTGAGTTATCAAACTCACAGAGTAAATACAAACACAAACAAATACAATTAAAAAAAAAGGTAAAGTAACCCAATATTTTAAACCAAACATTCAGGCAGTAGAGATAATCACTGCAATTAACGTTTTTTATTAATTTCATTCAAGGCTGTCTGCAAAATATTTATGATCCTTTGGATCCGTTTTCTGGTTATTGCCTTCTTTAGACTGTCGGTATCTACACCACATTTCTCCCTGAACTTAACACTCACTACCGCTCGAATTAAATTTATGTTTAAATGATCAATTGCCCATTCTAACAGGGTTAGACCTTTAAAACATGTTGCTTTTAGGTTCATATCACTGTTACAAAGAACTTCTAAAATATCT
Source organism: Magallana hongkongensis (assembly GCA_015776775.1). Classification (NCBI taxonomy): domain Eukaryota; kingdom Metazoa; phylum Mollusca; class Bivalvia; order Ostreida; family Ostreidae; genus Magallana; species Magallana hongkongensis. Next base: position 30,682,227 of record CM027470.1, read on the forward strand.
GCTTCCTTTCCATCCTTCTTTGTCTCAACTGCTAGATAGTGGCATGCTAGCAGACCACTGGTATTAGTAGCAGTATTCAAAAGTTCCGGAGAAAGATGTTCGACGGCATATCTGCTGATATCAAGATTCTTGTGAATGCATGCAACATGTAATATTGTCTTTTGATCTTTTGTTAAGCAGCCAATTTCTAATTCATTTTCTATGAGATATTCTAAAATTTCCAAGCTTCCACCTTTAGCGGCATAGTGTAATGCATTCCAGCTAAGGTGGTCTTTACAATTGAGCTGTGTTGGGAATTTTGTTACAAGAAATTTTACAGTGCTAACGTTTGCATACTCGCAAGCAATGTGCAAACAGGTTTTTTTCCATTTTGTCTCTTGCGTGATTAGGGAACGCAGTGTTTGCTTTGCCTCCATAAATTCTAGTAATAAATCTCTACCAGACATTGAAGCATAATGTGCTATATTCCAACCTGAAAAATCAGTTTTCGTTGGGTCTATCATGTTTGGGACATTGTACTCGGTCAGCATATCTTCACAAAATTTATCTGATTCTTTCGATAGTTTTGTCATGCAAGCAATATCCAAAATATTTAATCCATTTTTAGTTTCTTTAAAAATATCGAATTTTTGTTTCTCTAAAAATTTCAGCAGCCGTACGTCCCCTTGCCATGCAACCAAATGAACGGGTGCAAACGCTCCACTGGTTGGTAATTTATCTTTATATTTGTTGATAAGATGCATGAACATATCTGTTTTATTGTTCTTCATTGCAAAATGCAATGCATTTTGGCCACGTATGCAAGTATGTTGAAGAATATCTGGTGATGCGTTATCAATTATACAATCCAGTATCACAGTAGATCCACCTTGGGCTGCGTAATGCAATAGAATACATCCGTTTTCGTCATACTTCTTGAATATATATATAATTTGTCTACCTCCAACACTCTGGTATTAACAAGATATAGGAATTCACGAAAAGCTTGATGAAGACACTGTCGTTTTAAAAGAATAAACAACTCAGCATCTTCGAGAGTATAATCGACTAAAGTCAGTTTGTAAATGCCATCTGAAAAGAAACATTCAGAAGGTTAACCCATGGGTTAATTTGATCATATTTATGACAAACCTGGAGAGTGATATTTGTAATAAATTATGTTTGTCAATATGTAATAATATCATATCGTATGATACAGTATAACATTATATAAGACAATAATTTTCTTAATTTTCTTGGCTGAAAGTACATCGCGTGACATTCGTCCATTTCAAATATTTCGCGTGTCAGCGGAACATGATATCGCACGACTTGTCAGTATCATCAAAAATAGGTATCGTAAAGATAATGTACCAACGGGGATTCAAATTACAGAATAACAAAAACAATATTTTGCAAAAATTTCTTCTATAGCATTCCTTTGATTTTTAATGTTCATTGTTTAATAAATGATATTGACATCATATTCTCCGTTAATGTAGTGCATCATCAAGAGGCAGATGATGTCATAGTAATCTGTGCAGAAAGATCGGCCTCTCGCTTCATATATTTATTAATGTAGGCTTTTAAAAAATGACGGCGTTATAAATAATGTCATAATTATGTTAGCAGTAATTATTAGAATAGGAAAAGCTTGAATTGGGAAATTTAAATGATGCGTTGAGTATTTAAGGGATAGCAGATTATTTTGACGTCATAATGTACTGTAACAATTCCCTGACTTTTCTGTCTAAACGCAGTTCTTTACAGCTGCGAGTGATTATATAATATAACTATCATGGACTTCATTGCACGGTCAACATGTGTTTATATGAACCCATGTCAAGTGATATCGACGTCACACACATAAAGTTATATCGACCGAGCTTTCGAGTTTTCTGTGTCTTCGGTCGATATCACTTGACATTAGTCCATATAACCACATATTGACCTACAATGAAGTCCATAATTGTGTAATATCAATCAACATATACGCACCTTGTTCTTCACAACTTGTAGTTTGTGTTCCACTCGTATGCCTTTGCTGTAATTGTATCTCGCGATTCTGTCCTATAAAAATATTGACGTGAATTTCTTGATATATAGGTAAATTTTAGATGATCGAACAGAACCTTTTAAAAACATAAGGGAATTAGAGCTCGCCGAGAAAAGGCCTTATCTTTATGATTTCTTCTTATATGAAGATAAAACTTAATGATCTTCATAGAAGCATTGTATCATATAAAATGTAAATGCCGTATTGTTTGGTATGATGAAATATATGAAAACACACAACAAAAACAATTAACATCATATCGTATGATACAGTTTAATATTATATAAGACTTCATTTTCATCGGCTGAAAGTAAATCACGTGACATTCGTCCATTTCAAATATTTCGCGTGTCAGCGGAACATGATATCGCACGACTCGGCAGTATTAATAAAAATAAGGATTGGTTAGATATTGTACCGACGGGAATTTTAAATAGAGAATTATAAAAACAATATTTTGCGAAAATTTATTCTATATCATTCCCTTAATCTATAATCACAAATTTTCATTGTTAAAAAACTGATATTGACATCATACTCTACGTTAATGTAATGCCTCGTCAAGAGGCAGATGATAGAAGATGATTTTGACGTCATAATGTACTGTAACAATTCCCTGACTTTTCTGTCTAAACGGAATTCTTGACAGCCATAATTCCGCTACGAGTAATTATATAACTATTACGGACTTCTATGCAACGCCATAGCTGCCTTATGTGGCCATTTCATGGTGCTTCATTATATTATGTTATTGTTATTTCATGTGAAGATGGTGCTTTTTTAAATAAAGATGGTGCTATATTATATGAGGATGGTGCTTTATTAAATAAAGATGGTGCTATAATAAATGAGGATGGTGCTTTATTATATAAAGATGGTGCTTTATTATATGAAGATGGTGCTATAATATATGAGGATGGTGCTTTATTATATAAAGATGGTGCTATATTATATGAAGATGGTGCTTAATTATATAAAGATGGTGCTATATTATATGAAGATTGTGTTTTATTATATAAAGATGTTGCTTTTTTGTATAAATCTGATGCTTTTATATGTGAAGATTGTGCTACATTATATGAAGATGGTGCTTTATTTTAATTAAATGATGCTTTTTTATGTGAAAATGGTGCTTTATTATGAGAAGATGGTGCTTTATTATATGAAGATAGTCCTTTTTTCCTGTGAAGATATTGCCTTATTATATGAAGATTGTGTTAACTTTTATATATGAAGATGATGCTTTATTATTTGAAGATGGTGCTTTATTATATGAAGAAGGTGCTTTATTATATGAAGATTGTGCTACATTATATGAATATGGTGCTTTTTTCTCAGATGGTGCTTTTTATGTGAAGATTGTGCTTAATTATGTGAAGAAGGTGCATTTTTATATGAAGATGGTGCTTTTTATATGACGATAGTGCTTATTTATGCCTCGATGGTGCTTTTTGTGATTGTGCTTTTTAATCTGAAGGTTGTCACTCTGAACTCCTCTTATTTTTGAATACCGAGTCTACCATTATCTCCTAATTTTGAAAGTAAAAGAAAAATTGCTGTAATCAAAATGCATTTTACACACCATTGCTAGTTCCCCTTTTTTTCGCACAACTAGTTATCGAGATGATCTAGCTGTGTACGACTTTACCTCAACCGAACTTACATCTATAAAGTGACAACTATATAATGACCGAATATTACAAGAAATAAATCATAGTAACGTTATCCTGAACTTTGCAAAGCAGAAAATTGTAATTCTATATTACTTGTATTTAAGCAAAGAACAGGTTATTAGATTAGGAGTAAATGCAATCTGATTAAAATCAGATCTTTGATCAGCTCTTAATTTTGTTATTGTCACCGCTTAGCCAGTCTTCGTTACTGATGACCGTTCCTCTCTAACTTATAATAAAGTTGCGAGCTGGAGGAAGAGTTCACATTCTGAATTGTTTCAAAACATTATAAAGAAAAAAGTAAAGGAGCGGATCGAGGATCTGATTTTAAACAGATTGATGCCTTAGGTGATAGGACTTGACTTGAAGAGAAAGTAAGGGAAAGTCACATGGAAAGGTCTACTATAATATGATATAACTCAAAGAAGGCTCTTTTGTGGGCGGTAAATGCAAAAGTAAAATGCCAAGAAATACCGACAAATATTGTATTATTCTAATAATCGTATTTGTCAATTCAGTTGAGATCACGTCGTACAGTTCATTTCGTAACTTAAATTCTTATTATGCTAAACAAGAGAAATTAGCAATGGTGTATTAATTATAAATTTTGATTGTATCAATTTTGTTCTGGTTTCAAAATTTCGAGATCATAAATGGTAGACTCATTATTCAAAAGTTAGAGGATTTCCGAGTGACCACCTTAAGATTAAAAAGCACCATCATAAAAAAGCAGCATCACATATAAAAGCATCATCTTCATATAATTAAACACAATGACATAACAAAGCACCATTTTCATATAATAAAGAACCATCTTCAAATAAAAAAGCACCATCATCCCATGATATAGTGTCATCTTCATATAATAAAGCACCTTCCAATAAAAAAGCACCATCTTTATATAATAAAGCACATCTTCACATGAAATAACCACAACATAACATGATAAAGCACCATCTTCACATAAAATAGCCACATAAGGCAACTATGGCAATCAATAGACTTCACTGCACGGTCAATATGTGGACCCATGTCAAGTAATATCGACGTCAGCAAATTAAGTGGTATCGACTGAGCTTTCGAGCTTTCTGTGTCTTCGGTCGATATCATTTGACATGGATCCATGTAACTACATATCGACCTACAATGAAGTCAATAATTGTATAATATCAATCAACATATACGCACCCTGTTCATCACAGCTTGCAGTTTGTGTGCCACTAGTATGCCTTTGCTGTGATTGTGTCTCGTGATTCTGTCCTAAAAAAAATATTAATTTAGATTTCTTATCATGTAGGTAAATATTAAATGATTTCATTGAAACATAAAAAAACATAGGGAGTTAGACCTGGCAAGGAGAAGGCCTTATCTTTATGGTGCCTTCTTATAATTATCAAAATCAAAGTTAATGATCTTTATAGAAGCAATGTCTATTGTTGAGTGGTATGACATAATATCGTATACTATCATATAATACAATAATGTATCATATAAAATGTAAATGACATATTGTTTAGTATGATTAAGATTAAATATATAAACACAAAAAATACAGTAATATCGTATCGTATGACACAGTATGATATTATATAAGACAACAATTTTCGTCATTTTCAATGGCCGAAAGTACACTACATGACATTTTTTCGAAGACTTTACGATATCGACACGAAAGCGCGTCCGCAGAATATATCACATGACTCAGCAGTATCACTACACATACATATACGTATTGTTGTAAAGAAAATTTACCGATGGGAATTATTAAATACAGAATATTAACAAGAAGCCCATGGGCCACATCGCTTACCTGGGCAACAATGGCAAACTACTTTGACTTACATGTAAAAAAAACTTTAAATAATTAAGACCGATAAAATTTAATATTTAGCATAGTGAAGTACCTTTACTTTCTGATGTAAGACCCAATATTCTATGAAGAGCAAGGGGTTAAAATATATAGCAATATAAGTTAAATATAAAACCGGCATATTATTTTTTGCAGTTTTTGCACATATGTGAACAGCATTAGCTCTTTAAAGATAAAACAATCAAACATTTTCCAAAACGTATATCAGCAATAATTGCCGGTGCAGTGTAGAATAATGACCGCCGTAGAATAATAACCGGGGGTCATTTTTTGACGTAGAATAATGAACCCTACCCCAAGTTATTATTCTACGTAGAAAAATGACCCTTTTGTCTGAAGAATAAGTGTCATTTTTATAAAAATGAGCACACTCTACATCAAGAAAAGTGACCCCTGTAGAATAATGACCCTTATAGAATAAAGTTTTTTCAGTATAGTTTTTAATTATCTGTGAAATAGTCTTTACAATGTTGTAATTTTTACTTCAGTTTACAGAAAGTAACAAAAATTATAATTCATATTCCCTCAGGGCTTGTTATAAATATTAAGAAACTTTCTCTACTGTGTTTCTTAGTTTGTGTGATCAAAATCACGGGGAATATAAACCTTTAAAATGAGCCCTAAACCCCTTATCAACGCTTTTAGAAATAATCACTTAGTACATTCGATCAGTGTTTATTATCTATTTAAGATTTAATATAGTCAGGTACTCTTCTATATATAACTGTATTTTTGTGTGTTCACATATTTGCTTTAAAAAAGTCTATCCCTGATCTCAAATACAACATTACAACAAATGTTTAGAATAACGATGCATATGTATTTCATGTTCGTAGAAGAAAGCAAAACTAAAATAAAATTATTTTTAAGGTGTTATATCCCTCCGGTATTAATTTTAAGATGTCTTTTTTTAAATTCGTTTTCATCAAAGTCAGTACCAAGAGATTCAAATAAAACAAAGTTAAAGAGATTAAGCGCTGCTAGATTTCTCCAAAATTGACAATGTTTGTAATCATGACACGAAGAAAATTAGAAAAAGTGATTAAAAACCAAGACTGTATTGTCGCATCATAAAATTAAAAATATTGAATGCATATGAAATTAATGTTTAGTTATATACAATGTCAAATCATCTTACAAAACACAGTGAAGCGCTGCTTTACAGTTCTGAAGAGTAGGGGCGTAGCTAGAACTTTTTGATATTCACGCCAAAGAATTCAAGGGGTCTCGGGACACCTAAAGGCCGTGGAAGGCCATGAGTGTTAACGTTCTCTGCAGACAAAAATCTACGCTCTGCTTATGTGCACGAAGTATAATATCCAGCTGGATCTAACTAACAATAATAGTTTATTTCAAATTTTTTGGCTCAGAGGGCATACAAGATTACAGATATTAGATATAAATGCCTTTAAGAGAGATTCTGCATATAAAAAAGAAAATGAGCAAATAATGCGGGTAAAATGCATTTATTAGATGGATAAGATACTGAGTTTTAAAAACAACATTTCAAGTGATGTGTAATTAAAATTCCATGTATCAGTAACTCTTACAGAATAAATGTTTATCAGTACGTACAGATGTATATATTGATATTTTATAGATTTGGCCAGTGCTCTGTTTTCTAATGAAAACATACCAATTTCAATTAACAAAATTGTGTGAGAAACGACTATACATTAGAAATACCTTTTTGTAGCTTAACAGTTAATGACAATAATAAAAAAAACCCATAAACTCAAGGCAAAATCCGCATATAACATTAGAATATGTTGTTGCTAAAATAGCTTAGTGGTTTTAGCACTAGAAATAATACTTAGATAATAAATAAAGAACTGGGCAATTTAGGTTGAAGGTTTGTTAACTAATATAAAATTGAGACATTTTTTCTCCGTTTCAGTTAATTATCAAAGCGATTACAAATAGAAATTTTGTTTTTGCATGATTGCATTATATCATTAGAAAAGATTTACTCGTAAATGGAAAAACTGAATTTAAAATATTTGTTATCGATTCAACAAAGATTATTTGCGCTCATAATGTTTGAGTGATTATCATAAAGCAGTAGTTTGCTTTCACATACTCTTCAAAAATAATTTAACATCAGTTATTGTTTTAATTTCATATAAAACATTTTTTTTATGTCTGATGCATGAATGCTATGACCCTCCAATAGTTACTGAAACCCTTTAATGTTTAGCAATTACAAACTCTTCCTTTACTTTAAATAATCGATATTAATTTCGAATATTCCTAATGGATATTGAGAAGTCCGAGCGATGACCATTTATCATTGTTTATTGATCATTGTGTTTTTTTTCAGAGCCTCAGAACACTGAAAGACCTCTGTGTGGTTGCGTTTGCAAGTGGCATGTTTAAAAAGAAGCACAGAAAGATAAAATAAATACGCGCATGTTTTACAAATGTGAATCCTACTTAACACTTGAAGCAAATCTATAGACATGACATAAGTTATTGTGTTAACAATTTGGTTGATTCATATTTGATATTTTTCCCTTTCTTTTTTTTCTGGGAGGGGGGGGGGGGGCAAACGATGTGCACGCCATGTCGTGTTGGCCTATAGGCAGCTAGGCCCCGAAGAGTACTTTGTTGCTTAGGTTTGTAACAAAAACTGCTTCAATCAGCAAGTTATCTTTCTTTTTCATTAACTATTGAAGGTTTTACATACATATTTTACATAAACTTTATGATAAATTACAATTATAGTTTCTAATTTTTCATAAAAGGTTTTCTGTTTTTAAGTTTAGATAAGATAAAATGAAATGGATCTACATGTTTTAGAATGAACAACATTCAAACCAGAGCTTTTTGTTATATATAACACATTTGATCAATATGATAAGATTTTGGTTCAACATTTTTAATTTTTGCGCCCCCTTTCCCCTGAAAAGGCGGGGTTCAGTTCGTTTCGATCAAATTTCATGTTTTGATATTTAAAATAAAAATAAAAGGTGCCTTCCAGCATAAAATGGGGCCCAGTACGTACAGCCTCCCTTGTTCCTTGTTTTCCTTTTTGCCCTAGGCTTATAACTATGAGATATCAGAAACAAAGTGAGAATATTTTCTGCAGAAGGTATTTCTCTTATCAGAGGGACATTCCTTAAAAATTCCTTTTCCCAAGCACGAATACATATATATATATATATATATATATATATATATATATATATATATATATATATATATATATATATATAAAGCACTAAAAATGGCTAACGACACGAACAATAGAAATTGTCAAATTTTCGGGACAACCAGTCCCTTCTTCAGGACCAAAAAATAAATTACATGAGTACAAAACAAAGAAAACAAAATCTAAACCTAATACTAAACTACTAAAGAAACTATAAAAAAAAGAACAGCTACATTATAAACATATGTTCACATTCTTAAAGAAGGTGTTGCTACTGTCGCCGATCGCTCTAAAGTAATCAATCGACTGCCAACTTCACGCCTGATTAAGTTAATTAGCTAATTAAAATTGGCGTCAGAGTTAACTAATGAAAATTTGAACCCTCGTTGTTAACTCGTACGGCACTTATGATATAGACTCGAATTTTGATTAAAAAGAGAGATAAAATTAATTGAAAATAAATATATAAAATTAAGAAAAAATGATTTACAAATACAAGGTAGTAAAGAAACTAATAAATGAATGAAAGAGGTGCAGTTGACAGATTTCATGAAATTACTATGTGTGTATCAGGTGATGAATGGCTATGAGACGTTCATTTTAGTGAAGTCCATTTGTTTGTTCATGCCATCAGGTTTGAATGATTTGAGTCTGTGCATCCAGAACTTTTCCTTGCTCTTCCTCTCCGCGTCTGTCCAATGAGGATATACTGAATATGTTTAGTAGTAGCTTTAAATTTTGTTTTCTTTGTTTTGTACTCATGTAATTTATTTTTTGGTCCTGAAGAAGGGACTGGTTGTCCCGAACATTTGACAATTTCTATTGTTCGTGTCGTTAGCCATTTTTAGTGCTTTTTATATTCAGTTTACTGGCTTAGTATCTATATATTAGATCCGACACTTTAAAGATGCCTAGTGTTGTTGATTCTATTCAGTGCTTTTTATATTATTCTTGATCAACTGTATCTTTAGATCCACTAGCATCTTTTATCGGTACAGAGTCTCGTCCTACCATGATAGGATTTGATTTTGTTCCGTGTACATAGCTTTAACTTACCCGTCATTTTTACTATTTATTTTTTTATTTTTTTTATTTTCCCTCACACTTTCTATTTGTTTTTTTTCTACCCCCTATTTTCTTTGGTTGTGATTTCTAGTTCATACTTTCTAAATTTGACATAACACAGTCTAATTTCTGGTACGATCTACCACTTTTCATCATTTATTTTGGATAACCTTTTTCTTAAAAATTAAACATATTTCGGCTATTTAGTTTTTATTGAAATTGAATTTATTTCCATGGCTCTTAAACAAAACAACACCTTTAAACTTCTGAAAAAACAAAATAAGAAATATATCAAAACCAAACACAGAATATCAAATTTAGAAACGTATATCAACTATGACATTATACCAAAAGGCTTTCAGATAAATGTCACTCCCAACATAGGGTTAGTTTCTAAAAACTTCCAAAAACGCTGGGACTTCATATTGAGAAGATGCTCCAAAGAATTAATGTCTCTCTGTCTGTCGTGGGATAACCACAGACTTCGACAACTGGAGAAAGATGTAGTTTCACTGGAGTCTTCTCTTAATAAATCCACTCCCCATGCAGATTTTGTTGAAGCAAAAAACATTATTACAACATTCAATACAACTCTATCTAATGACCTCAACAATACCCAAAACAGGAAGTTCCTCTGGGATGGTGTTCCAGCAACAAACAGAACTAGGTCTAATATGTTGTCATTTCGTCCTTCTGCTAAAAAACGGCGCTCTAGACGCTTCAAGCGCAAGAAGCAAACAAGTGAAGACGAGGCCTTGGTCGATACCAACACCTGCCCAGTTCTGAACACATCTAAGGTTCCTCTCACAGACGTTGAGACATCGCTACTATCTAAAGGTCTCAATTTCTGCCCAACACCGCATGAGGTCGATGACAAAAAGGTTAGAGAGGACACCAGAGCATTTTTCCGAAGGCTAAGATTAAAGGAACACTTCTCGCGAAAAGACTCCAGCAATGATCACACAGACGAACCTCCTCCGCCCTTGCACAACTTAGAGGAACATAAGTTGTACCGACCCAAAATTACTTGGGAACCGGCACCGGGCAAATGTGGAGCACTTGAGTCTTACATTGATGCTGTTGAGTCAGACATTGAGAAGCTCCTGACCAACCAAAAAATCGTCCCTGACAATCTGACGAAAGAAGAGAGATCTGCTCTACAAAGGTTGAAAAACAGGGACGACATAGTCATAAAGAAAGCAGACAAAGGATCCACAGTGGTTGTCCTAGACAAACAAGCGTATTTAGCTGAAGCCAACAGACAGCTGACAGACGATCATTTCTACAAGAAACTGGACCCTGATCCTACTGAAGAGTTTTCAGCTCTCATCACTAACACCCTGGACAAAATGTATGAAAATGGTGAGATTGGTGTTGATGTTTATGAAACGCTTCGCCCAACCAACTGTGGACCAGGTCAATTTTATCTGCTTCCAAAAATCCACAAGGAAGGAATGCCTGGGCGCCCTATAGTAAGTGCCATTGGCCACCCAACGGAGAAAATATCTGAATTTATAGATGTACATCTCCGTTCACATGTAGAAGATTTGCTATCATACCTCAAGGACACTACAGATTACCTGAATAAAACACCTTCCTCTGGCCTGCCAGACCATACTCTTCTCGTTACAATGGACGTCACGTCCTTGTACACGAATATTCCTCACGACGAAGATATCGAGGCCTGCAGGGAGGTATGGGACAGTAGAACGATTCAGCAGCCGTCAACGGAATCTCTACTCAAGCTCCTTGAACATGTTCTCAAGCTGAACAATTTCATGTTTAATGGCGAACATTACATACAAATAAGTGGTACAGCTATGGGCACCAAAATGGCTCCCTCTTACGCCAATATATTTATGGGAAGATTGGAACGCAACCTGCTTCTCAGAGCTCCTTTCAAACCTTTGAGCTGGTTGCGGTTCATTGATGATATTGAGATGAAATGGGTCGAAAACCGAGACTGCCTAAATGACTTCGTCACCTTTGCCAACTCCTTCCACAATTCGATTGAATTCACAATGGACATATCTAGTTCCAAAAATGTATTTTTGGATACTACATCCACCTTGGAAGATGGTGAAATAAAATTCAGTCTCCATACCAAACCCACTGATTCTCACTTCTACCTCAAGCCATCCAGTTGCCACCCTCCCCATACTTTTAGAGGAATTCCTAAAGGATTAACAACCCGAATCAGACGAATCTGTTCTTCCAATGAGATCTTTGAAGAACAGAGCAGAATATTAAAATCCCATCTGTGTAATCGAGGCTATAAAGCCCACACAGTTCAATCTGCAATTGATAAGATTACTACAAAAGACAGGAAAACCCTTTTACAATACAAAGAGAAAACAAGAAAAAGCAGGGTTCAACTTGTCACTACATATCACCCCGCCCTTAAAAACCTCAACAGCATCCTTAGAAATAATCTGCCCATTCTTTACACTAACGAAAGAATGGCTGATCTTTTCAAGGATCCACCAATGGCTGCATTTAAACGCCCGAGGAACTTAAAGGACATGGTAGTGAGGGCAAGATTAGACAACCCGTTGCCAAATGGTGGTTTTAAAACATGTTCCGATACCAGATGCCTGTTGTGCAAACACAGCACCAACGCGGACAGTTTTAAAAGCCCCATCACAGGTCGCACCTACAAGATATTTGGCAACACTTCTTGCTGCACAGACAACTGCATCTATCTCATCAGTTGCAAAGTCTGCTCTAAGCAATACGTCGGTGAAACAGGTGACCTCCGCAGAAGGATCAACAACCACCGCTCTACCATAAAGACCAAAAAAGTCAAGGAGCCCGTCGGAGAACATTTTAATACAAGTGGCCACAAATGGGAAGATATGACAGTATTGGTTATTGACCATAATCCTCATTGGACAGACGCGGAGAGGAAGAGCAAGGAAAAGTACTAGATGCACAGACTCAAATCTTTCAGACCTGATGGCATGAACAAACAAATGGACTTCACTAAAATGAACGTCTCATAGCCATACATCACCTGACACACACATAGTAATTTCATAAAATCTGTCAACTGCACCTCTTTCATTCATTTATTAGTTTCTTTACTACCTTTTATTTGTAAATCATTGTTTCTTAATTTTATTTATTTATTTTCAATTAATTTTATCTCTCTTTTTAATCAAAATTCGAGTCTACATGTATATCATAAGTGCCGTACGAGTTAACAACGAGGGTTCAAATTTTCATTAGTTAACTCTGACGCCAATTTTAATTAGCTAATTAACTTAATCAGGCGTGAAGTTGGCAGTCGATTGATTACTTTAGAGCGATCGACGACAGTAGCAACACCTTCTTTAAGAATGTGAACATATGCTTATAATGTAGCTGTTCTTTTTTTTTTATAGTTTCTTAAGTAGTTTAGTATTAGGTTTAGATTTTGTTTTCTTTGTTTTGTACTCATGTAATTTATTTTTTGGTCCTGAAGAAGGGACTGGTTGTCCCGAAAATTTGACAATTTCTTTTGTTCGTGTCGTTAGCCATTTTTAGTGCTTTTTATATTCAGTTTACTGGCTTAGTATCTATATATTAGATCCGACACTTTAAAGATGCCTAGTGTTGTTGATTCTATTCAGTGCTTTTTATATAAATATAAATCCACTGTATTCTACTAGAATGCGCAATAACATGCGCAATTAAAACTAATGACGGCCTCTCAGGGGCTGCATCGCTCACCTGAGCAACAATTGCCTTAATTTTGATCAAATTAGCATCACAGTATCAACATATCTTGACAACAAAGTACAGTAGATCTTGCTAAAAAAAAAAATGAAGATCTGCCAATTTTTATCCACCTCTTCTTGGGGTTTTTAACCAAACACATTTTGTTGTTGTACCTGTAAGAAGATTTTTCTCTATTCCTATATACCCCCCCCCCCCCCCCCATTTCGTGGCCCCACTTTTCTCTAGGGAATCATGATTTCATCAAACTTAAATTTGCAAAACCTGTGCTTTCACACTAAGTACTGAGTTTTGGACCGAAAACTTTCGCAGAATAATTTTTTAAGTTTTTCTCTTAATATTCCTATGTAAAAATTAAAACCGGCATCACGGCCCCGCCCTATCACTAGGGACTGTGATTTGCAAACCTGAATTTACATTACCCGAGGATGCCTCTACACAAGTTTGAGCTTTTCTGGCCAAATAGTCTTTAAAAAGAAGATTTGTAAAGATTTTCTTTATATATTCATATGTACAAATTCATCCCCCAATGGTGGCCTCACCATACACCTGGACTATTATTTAAACAAACTTGAATCTATACGATCTGGAGATGCTTCCACTCAAATTTGAGATTTCCTGGCCATATAATTTGGAGAGAAGATTTTTAAAGATTTTCTTTATATATAAAAATGTATCCCCCATTGTGGCCCCGCCCTACCCCCAGGGACCATGATTTGAACAAACTTGAATCTACATTATCTGAGGATGGTTACACGCCAATTTGAGCTTTCTTGGCTAAATAGTTTTTAAAAGAAAATTTTAAAAGAATTTCTCTATATATTCCTGTATAAAAATGTATCCCCTAATTGTGGCCATACCCTACCCCTGGGGACCATGTTTTGAACAAACTTAAATTTACACTATCTGAGGATGCTTCCACTCAGATTTGAGCTTTGCTAGCCTAATAGTTTTTGAGAAGACGATTTTTAAAGATTTTTTCTATATATTCTTATGTTAAACTTGATCCCCCCATTGTGGCCCCACCCTACCCCCGGGGACCATAATTTGTACAAACTTGAATCTACACTATCTGAGGATGCTTCCACTCAAATTTGAGCTTTCCTGGCCTAATAGTTTTTGAGAAGAAGATTTTTAAAGATTTTTCTCAATATATTCCTATGTAAAACTTGATTGCCCCATTGTGGCCCCACCTTACCCCCTAAGGACTATGATTTAAACAAACTTGAATCTACACTACCTGAGGATGCTTCCATTTTAATTTGAGCTTTTCTGGCCTAATAGTTTTTTGAGAAGAAGATTTTTAAAGATTTTCCATATATATTCCTTTGTAAAACTTGATTCCCCAATTGTGGCCCCACCCTACCCACGGGGACTATGATTTGTACAAATTTGATTCCACACTATCTGAGGATGCTTCCACTCAAATTTGAGCTTTCCTGGCTGAATAGTTTTTAAGAAGAAGATTTTTAAAGATTGTCTCTATATATTTCTATGTAAAATTTGATTCCCCCATTGTGGCCCCACCCTACCCCCAGGGACCATGATTTGTACAAACTTGAATCTACACTACTTGAGGATGCTTCCATTTTAATTTGAGCTTTTCTGGCCTAATAGTTTTTTGAGAAGAAGATTTTTAAAGATTTTCTCTATATATTCCTTTGTAAAACTTGATTCCCCAATTGTGGCCCCACCCTACCCACGGGGACTATGATTTGTACAAATTTGAATCCACACTATCTGAGGATGCTTCCACTCAAATTTGAGCTTTCCTGGCTGAATAGTTTTTAAGATGTGGCCCCACCCTTCCCCCAGGGACCATGATTTGAACAAACTTGAATCTACACTACCTGAGGATGCTTCCATTTTAATTTGAGCTTTTCTGGCCTTATAGTTTTTGGGAAGAAGATTTGTAAAGATTTTCTCTATATATTCCTATGTACATGTATAACTTGATCCCCTATTGTGGCCCAACCCTACCCACAGGGACCATGATTTGAACAAACTTTAATCTACACTACCTGAGGATGCCTCCACACAAGTTTAAGCTTTTCAGGCCGAATAGTTTTTGAGAAGAATTTTTTAAAATACCAAAAAAATTTCAATAATTCTCAATTATCTCCCCTTTAAAGAGGGCGTGGCCCTTCATTTGAACAAACTTGAATCCCCTTTACCTGGTGGTGTTTTGAGCCACATTTGGTTGAAATCTGCCCAGTGGTTCAACGACGACGACAACGACGACGACGACGACAACGACAGACAACGGATAAATTGTAATCAGAAAAGCTCACTTGAGCCTCTGGCTCAGGTGAGCTAAACACTATCATTGAAAGCCTTCCATCTGTCCACTTTGTGCGACATCAAGAGGGAGATAACGTAATAGTAAGATGTTTAGCGAGATCGGCCTCCAGCTTTTTTATTTCAATGTGTAGGATTGATGACGATGTAGTAAAATATATCATATGTTGGTAGTTATTATTGAAATAGGGATAACTTGAATTCGAAATTGATGCGTCAAGTCTTATATAGAGTTGAAGATTATATTAAGTTCGTAATGTACAATACTATAACTTGCTTTTATTTCATTAACAAAATTATTGATAGCCATATGCCAAACTGTACTGCAAGTAATTAGATATTATAACTAGTATATACTTCATTGCACGGTCAATAGGTGGTTAAATGAATCCATTATTTTATAATATTGTGCCATATGATATCATAAGATACATTATAGAATATTGTATAGTATCATGAAAAAAATTATTTCGTATGTTGATAAGATTTTGTATCAAGATGTAATATTGTATCATATGATACGATACTGCATCATGTGATTGCTTAATATTAGATTCGTTACTGACTGACTACAGAAATATATCGGCTTGATCAATCTCATAAAAGAGCCGTCTATGAAATTGATCAACCCGATATATTTCTGTAATCAGTCAGAAGAAGCCGAGCCGTCTATGAAATTAATCAATCCAATCTATTTCTGTAGTATGTCAGTAACAAACCTTATAAGTGAATTTGTTTTTTTTTCCGAGGACTATCAAGTTACATTTCCATTCACAAATACATGATCTACGCAAACCCATGTACAAATTGTGTAACATCTCATGCAATTGAACTCATTTTAACTCCTCAAAATTATCAATCTCGCATTTCAATTACTTTTTGAAAATTGTCGCTTCGCAAAAGTTTACTTACAACGTGTTGCTGTTATTCATTTTTAAACGTTTTCTCCCTTTCCAATAAAGAGACTTGAGCAAATCTAGACTTTTTGTTTTGTTCAGCTCCAGACGCAACAATATGACGTCAATAATAAAAAAAACAACTACTCTAATTTTAAAGAGTTTCAAAGGGAAACTACTCCAAATATTTTAAAAACTTACAACATGCGCTTCCATATTAAACATATGAAATGTCAAAATGAAAAGGCAAACGTCGGTCAATGACGCTCATAATGGCGAATATCAATTCGCACCGAACAAAGACAGAGATAGATGAACCAGTCATATGCTATGTCTTAACCATAAAAGCGTGTCATTTCAGTCCGAGGGAAAACAATGCATCATTTGATTTAAGGAATTGGGAATCATTCTTTGAGTATTATGAGGTAACAATTTTGGTCGGGGAGTGATCAAATCCAATAAAGCCCGAAGGGCTTTATGATAGATTTGATTACGTCCTGACCAAAATTATCACCTCGTAATATTCAAAGAATGATTTCCTATTACTTATATATTATATACTTTAGAGCCATTGTACGATTTAATATTTAGATTTAAATAAGCAAACCCCGCAGGCGCCCAAATTATACGACATTTGAAGTTATTGGTTATACAGTACAAACTCGATACGTAGTGCTATCACAGGCAAAGACACTGGAAAATGTAAATACATGATATTGTATTATATGATATTTTGTTTTCCATCGTGCTGAAATGTCACTTTTATTAAATTAAACATGGCGCGTGACTACCTGATATATCTTTATGTCCGTCTTGTGAGAATTAATAGTCGGCAACATGGCCAACGCTTCGCCCACTCATCCCGACATTTCATAATATTAAGTACAGAGACCTAGTTCCGTAAGTTTTTTTTTTTCGGAGAACTTGCCCTTGGAAATTGTTTTTGAATTAGAAAATTTCCCATATGAATTGGCGTAACATTGTGTGTCTTGCGCGGAATAAGATGGCAACATTAAGATCTACTTCCTTTAAACCCTTAAATTAAATAGCAACAAAACATTGTATGCACAAGAGTGCAGCAAAGTTGTTCAAAGACAATTGAAATTTGAGAAGGATAATTTTGAAAAGTTTGCCGGTGTTTTAACAATATTGGACGAGATGTAATTAAAGCTACTTTTACATGGATTTTTAAAGATCCTTGCTTCTTGTGAAATAAATGTCTCGCTCCATAGACCTCGGGAAACAAAACACTTATTACATGTAGGTTTGTTACTGATTGACTACGGAAATATATAGGGCTGATCAATCTCATTGACAGCTATTCAAGTATTAGTATCATATAATACGGTACTGTATTATATATTACGAAAATGTCTATGAAATGATACAATATTATATTGTTATATGATTTTTGTCATATGGATTGTATCATATCATATTATATAAACAATAAAATGAATGGCAGCGCTAACGTTTTACTTTGTGTTGTCTTTCATTTTTCAAATTTTCTTTATATAAAACCGGACACTGCGATATTTTTTGGATTTAACTATATATATATATATATATATATATATATATATATATATATATATATATATATATATATATATATATATATATATATATATATATATATGTATATCATCATCATAACATTTCATTAAAAAATATTATTTAAAGCCGATCTAGTGCATGTTTAATAAAATGCTTCATCCATGCAAGTCTAGTGTGGATAGGAAAAGTTAGATACAAAACACGACCTTTAAAAACTTGCCCCAAAAACTGTTTTTTCTCCAAAAACTTCAAACCCCTTTAACAAAAAAACCTATGGCCCAAATTCAGCAATCAAACCTGCTAATTGTGAATGTAGCATACTATAGACCAGTCGTATAACTTTCGTTAAGATAGGACCAGTTATGATATGGATATGGTCATCAAAGGGCACCTGCTCCAAACACTTAACCTGCTATAAACAGGAACTTCCTCAAGCATCTTAAATCTTTTGTTTAGATTAAGCATTTAACTACTTTAATTCCATACATAAGTCAAGATACTTCTTTGAGTTTGCTGAACTAAAACTTAGATCCTGAAAAGAAAGACCGGCTCCAAAATTTTCACCAGGTCTGAACGCAGACGCCGGGGATATATTTGCATTGGCTTATACCCCAAACCCTAGATTTTGTCTCAGTGAGCTAAAAACGATGAATTAATGACTTTCAAAATCTTGAATAATTTTACGGGTTTTTTTTTCAAGCCACTTTGGAATAACTTTGAAAGTGGCCACTTTAAACTGGAGATTTTTTATTCCACTTTGCCCCTAAAAAGTCATTCGATCATTTTTATAAAACAAAATGCAATTAAATCAGTTAAATACTATTATCTACTTCGTTAATTCAGCTATTTACATAAATAGTTTGAAAGAAAAGTAATAATGCTGGCTTATAAAAACAGAATTCCAATAGATTAACAAATAATAAAACATCTTCAGCGTCTTACCATTTAAAAGTCCCAGTCCTTCATCTGACGATGTACTTGTATAACATGTACATCCTACAATAATAAGTTATATTTCAAATTTTTCATTTTCACTTTATATAGTTTAGGCAAGCAACAACATTTAACAAAAAGCCTTCAGTGTTTTAAATACTTTTTAAATCTTTTTCTTCTGATTTATGCTCTAAGGTACCTCGCTACACCTAGACTCATACTTTTTAAGACACTACTTCACACGATATCGATTTAAATGTGTTGTTAAACTATTTGTATCAATCGATTTGGTTGAATATCGTCAAAGCTCAAAGTTTAATTATCAGTCTTGTAAACCGCAGATAAGGAGCTTTTGTTTCTATTTGCAGATTTTTTTTATTCAAACCTGCCCACTTGTCGCCTGTAGACTTAATAACATCTTATCCATCATGCTATCTACCATAACTATTTATTTTCCTGCTGATTTAAGCATATATTTCAAGGTGTAGTGGGTCATCTTAAATTCATTAAAACAATCGACACCATAAAAAAGATAAAGTGTCAGTTTTTTGTTTCTGTGTTAAAACGCTTGTTAAAGATGTAACTACCAATTTAAGACATCAGTCCTGAATATACAAAGCAAGGAGAAAGATCACTATCGGACAAGGTTTTTATTTCCTTTCATTCTAATAAATCCTACCCACTTTTTTTATTATTTTCGTATGCAAACAAGAGGAGTTAACTTTTTATAAAACCTGTAATTAAAACTATTAGTTTTTTAATAATATTTAATATTACTTAATTTTCTGCTCCAGATATCTTACCTTGACCAGACTGTTTGCGATATTGGACGACATTTAATGCTACTGATGCAATAAGACATATCAGGCATATGATTACAAAAGCAATTAAGTATTGATTTTCACATGAAGCAGGTTCAGTCCTTTGTCTGTAAATAGAACAATTGAGTATTCTCTTCACATTAAAATGCGATTACATGTTCAATTTAACATGATACCTTAAACAAACAGAAAATCGAAGAAAATTTAATCCATAGATACCTTAAAGCATTGGTCCTATGCATTGGTACATCACATGCTTTTTTAATATCAAAAATTAACATTACGGTTGGAAAAGTGTAAAAAAAAAAATAAATACAAAAATAACATTTTGAATTAAAAGAAAATTCATTCACCAGAGGAGCATATTATAATATGTTTAATATATAAATAATGTTTATCAAAGAAAATAACTCTGTCGGTAAACAATTAATGAGATGTGCGGTTATGTAAAACAAATTATTCTGCTTAACTTTTGTTCAAATGAACGCCCAAGTATGCAAATGACTCTTCTGATACAAATATATATCAAAAGTTATTATACGATTTATTATAAAAAAAAATTAAATTTACTTAAGAATTCTAAAATTTGGGTGAATTTGTTTTAGGTAGATTTACAAGGAAACAATCTATTCGATATTAGTACAATATTGATACGTTCTTAAAGTAATACTGCTTACGCGCAATTTCTACACCTTAAAAAATCATTAAAAATTAATAAAACACATTTTAAAATTAAAAAAAAATTAAAAACAGCTTACCCAGATATATTCAGAAAGTTAGGTACTGTTGCAATATCACTCTTGCTCGTTTTTGTGTCAATCTCTTTTCTTGCAGATTGACACTTACAAACACAATCTTCCGTATAACAACCATTGAGTATACTAAGACAATTGGGGTCTGTAAATATAATAAATGTAAAACATTAGGGTTAACATTCAATAAAAACACCAAAACTCCGATGTACGAATTAGCTATTGATTTGATCGACTGTAACTAGCAATGAACCCGTGTACATATTCTTCTGTGACCAATTAACTAAATTTAATTATTTTTTTTTTCAATTTGGGACAAACTTATGATAAATAAATAGGGATATTTAGGTCGCCATGGTCAATGTGTCGTAATGCGGCTTGCGTTTGACGTCGTTTGTTAACAGCGCCACATTTTAAGCTTCTTCTGAAAAACTACTGAGTAAATTATCTTTATAATGTTTTTAGTTCGAAGCATTCCTATGAGAAAACAATCTAAATTGTGAAAATCGTGACCTTAACCCCAACCCCTGGGGGTCGCATGGGCAAAGTCAAATATTCAGCGAAGACCAACATTTCAAAAATCATCTTTTCTACCCTCTCAAGCGATAAAATATAATGGTGGTTATTATGATATTCATAAAGCTTAAATGTGAAGCCATAGAATTAACATGTATAAATTATTATAAAATTTGATTCACTACTTCAAATACTAAAAAAACTACTGAATTATTTGTGTTTTTCTGTTAGTTTTAAGGGAAAATGTACGCTTTATAACGTCAAAATTACCATTCTTAAAATAATAACTAAAGGTACATGTTAATAGATTCTTAATTTATGGGTATTGTTATGTAAAAAAAATTGTGACATTTTAATTTTTGTAATACTTTTGAAATTCACTTGAAAACAGGGCAAAATATGACTGAAACTGTTCCTAGTTCTTTCTTACTACTTATCTGACCAACTTTTAATGATTATTATTTTCCGAAAAAATTTACCGATATAATTTGCACAATGCACATGTAACTAGATTAAATTTTGTTTGATTATAAGTGCAATAGCATGGAAAAACGTTATCATTTTATCTATTATTGAACGGAAGAGGATGTAATTGAACAAAACAATTGGCTAATACTAGCCTTGCCTAATACTTGTAACAAATAAATAACCAATATCTAATGCCATTGTTGTTTTATTTTGTTTTGTGTATTTAAGGCAAATACAGATTTAAAACAAAGGCAAACATTTTTTATTTTGATATTTTTTATCATGAGAATAAAGAATATATTAAATTTCATTATGAACAAAATCAAAAATGATATCCCAGGTTTTGAATATATTTTTCGCTGAAGTCTTTCCTTTAAAAATGTGTTTTCTCGTTAGCTTCCTAGGAAATTTTGAAGTAAGCATTTACCTTTTTTGTACATGTATGTAAAATATTATGTTAGATTAATAAGTCAGTAAGTAAATTGGATACATATAATGTACTTAACAAGGAAAGGAATATCTGAGTTAAAGACATTGTGTCTATTCCTCCTAACTTGTACAATGAAATAAAATAAATCCGACATATGGTCAAGGTAATAATCAACTCTTATACAATCCAGGTAGATAGAGGCATACTCTATACAAGTGCCCCTTAGAGAACCCCGTAATTGTCTAGTTGCCTGATTGGCGAGTAGTAGTTTGGGGAACACACTCGCAATATTTACTGTGAAAAATATAGAGGTGGTAGAGGTTTTAATTTTTTATGGTTTAGATAAGTGGCTAATATACATCTTTGGTTCACTGTCATATCGATCCACGTTTGTATTGCAAGCGGTTGGTATAGAAAAGTGTAGAGATAATTTAAGAATACAATCACATCAATTCGTAGTAATTAACAGTAAAACAGAGAAGCATTAAACAGTCCAGTCACGGTCCAGTAGTCCAAAGGTTCATAGGTCCGAAGATTCTGTAGTCCGAAGGTACATTAGTTTGAAGGTACAGGGGTTGCGATGCCCATGCATCACATGAAATTCGTTTGAGAAATTTTTTTTTTTTGAAATTAATTTTAGGAATTTATTCATCACAAACAAATTAAATGCAAAAGAGTAAAAAAAATGAATGAATTCTTTTATATACCAGAAACCACGTGGACTTTTATTAGTTAGTTCGACGAAAGAATGGAATTTTTGTTTTTTTAAAATGATTTTGAGTTAACCAAGACAAGTTTTTACGCCGCACGACCACCATTTTCATTTTTACGTTAATTCCAATTTACAGATTGTAAATTATACAAGTTCTAAATAAAATTAGCTACTCATATCAAGTGCATGCACTTTAAAATACCCACGTTTGTGCTTGTGCATAAATACTGTATAACCTTAGGATAAAGACTCGGAGAAATTATTTTACGTTGCAAGTGTTTGAGTAATTTTGCCCATTCATTGTTTATGCCCCCATTTTTGGTTTCTTAGCTGAGGTTTATTAACGGTATCGAAAACTTTTTTACATGTATTTCTAGCATAATTTTACTCTATATTGGCATACTGACATTTTTTTCCGAATACTTAACATTTAAGTATGATGAATATTGCGGAAAATGGGGAAAGGGGTAATTTTGCAGACTGACATCAAATTTTCGGACAAATGAGCCTTCGGACTAGTGGGCCTTCAGACTTGAGCTGACCCCCTTCGTTCGCCCCAACCTTTATGACGTGGAAACGTAACATGTATACATATATGTATGTATGTTATATGATATAGATTAATTCCTCTAACAAATCATTTTAAGTAGCAACAGCAAGAAGGTCGAAATTTAACAGGAAGTTGACATCGAATGTGTCAATATATAAAATCTCACCCATCATTTGACATGCCTTAACAAAGAATTACAATGTTAATAAAATTTCAAGTATCTGCAAGTAATAAGTACTAAGAAATCTTTGATATTTTCACTACAAGGGCATATTGAATCCACTCTAGAACATGAAACTATTGCTGACCAGGGCAATGATTATCACTATTTTGTAGATAGTGGGATTCATTGAAATGATGACTTTTTTAATAGGTATCACCCATGTGTGTGAGGGTAGAGTAGATGATTTTTGAAATTATGGCCAATTTGACCCTGCTTAAGAGTTGAATATGGTAACCTAAGAACAGGGACACAGTCATGTTTACATACAGTTGTACAACTGGCTACTGTTGTAGTCTTCACGTGGACATCCATGAGCAAAGTATTCACAATTTAATTGATTCAAAATGCCACTTTCTGCTATTCCAATGCAATGTCCTGTAAGTTAGAAAAAAATACAATGTATTCTACGTTTTAATATGAAACTCATATGAAAATGTATGCTTGAACTTTGCGAAAATGAATAATTATAACAACGAATAAATAAACTTTCACTAATTAGGCACAAACATTGTGGAATAATAATTGTTTTTGGGAGACAAATGTTCGTGACTTTCGTGTTTAAACCTTGCCCACAAATTCACATCCCCAAGAACCTACAGTCATTCCATGCATATCTTTTACAATTGTATGCTATGCTATGGTATGCGATTTTAATGATATGCTATGAGATTTGTATGCTATGTTATGAGATGTGTATGCTATGCGATGAGACATTGAAATGAAGGGCTTAATGATATGGTATGCTATGCTATGTTATGGTATGCTAGGAGATTTGAACAAAAACGCCTCCATACACAGAAGAGTTCCAACTATTTCAAAGTAAAATAATAAGAAGCCAAAGTTTACCACAAATCTATTATGTAAAAATTTATTTTTTCAAATTAAAACATTTAAAACCGAGTTAAAAGATTGTTGTATGCTATGCTATGGTATGCTATGGTATGATATGACGAATGCGATTCTATGAGATTGTATGCTATGGTATGAGATTCCAATGCTATGCTATGAGATTTAAATGCTATGCTATGAGATGTAAATGCTATGCTATGCTATGGTGTATGTTGTAAAAGATATGCTTGAACCGACTGTATAACTTAACACAATCATGTGTTAAATATTTATTAAAATTATCCCGATTACACTACAATGTACTAACACAACTACGTCCCGACGAACGAGGGAAATTTTAGTTATCCACGAACATTGACTACCACAAATAAAAACAAGAGGCCCATGGGGCCACATCGGTCACCTGAGCAACTATGGGCGTTCAAAAGATATTGTGCCATATGGTCCCTCGGTAGAATAACAAAAAATATATATTGTAAAGTATTCGATTTCTACACTTATTTTTGCATACACGTAATCTTTGACATTTTACCTTCATGAAATACTATTTTTACCAGAAAATCCTACGCAAGATATAAAACTTAACATTTTGTAGGGGTACACTGTTAATTTGTTAACTTCCAATTCCCTATATTTTCGTTCTGCCCCCCCCCCCCCCCACTTTGTAAAGCGACCAAAATATATGGGAGCATATAGGTACATTTTTTTCATCAACTACTTACTAGTTATTGTATTTAAAAAATATACAGTAAAACTCGTTTAGTACAAACACGGATATTGCGAATTCATGGATATAGCGAAGTCATATTGGATCCCCAGCTATGTAAATTTAATGAATTTCTTATACGGTTATAACGAATTACGGATATAACGAAGTAATTTCTTAGGTCCCAGTGACTTCGTTATAACCGAGTTTTGCTGCATATAATAGTTATTGTTTTTTATTTAAAAAATCCTACATGTATAAATGTGAAGAAGAAAATTGTACCTCAATGTGCTCAATTCCTGAAATTAAAAACATTCAAAAATTGTATTTGTCTTCTACATTATAATCAAATGACTGTTATTTACTTCGCGTACAAACCAGAATAATTTTCCGCTGTGATATTTTCTTAGGAATAGCGATAGTTACTTTATCCCTCAACAGAAATGTGTCAGAACTATGGAAACTGTTTTAAAGATGTCGTTTTTATTTACTCGTGTCTGAAAAACTATCAAAATTGATGTAGATTTTACATTATTTTTTGTATAAAGAGGGGGCCCCAGAGAGTAGGTATATACAGAATATCATTCTTTTATTTTGTTTGTACAAGTATTTAACAAACTCTAATTCATATAGAACTTCTAATATTCAACCAAAATTTCAGCGTCAATCGTAGAATTATAAGCAAGATATAGAGCTCACAGTTCGCCTAGGTTTGAGTCATATTTTGTTCACATGAGTTTATTACATTCAGCTTAAGATTTTTAACTTGGTATTTCCTATTCAGCATTTAAAATGGAAAAAAAATGGCCTAGGATTTTAAATTCTTTTATTCACTCAAGACCAGTTCACTTGTGGTTGAGGTTCAAAATCAGTTTATACAAATGTACACAAACACAGTCGAGGATCACACGTACAGTAGGAGTAATAATGACGAAAAAAGGTTAAGTTTACAATATAATAAGTGTTTAAAGTTGGTTTCTGGAAGAACAGACTTTGAAAATTTTCTTAATAAATATTGACACATTTTTTACTTTTTGAATCTTTAGTTTTTAATATCTGTGTACAAACATAGAATTGTGAGCAAATCTCTGTATCTTGCTTATAATTCGAAGCTTAACACTCAAATATGGTTAGTAAATAGAAATTGTAAACAATTAAACACAAGAAACATGCACTATAACAAATAAAGAACACAATTTTATTTTTTCGAAATGAATCATATATATATATATATATATATATATATATATATATATATATATATATATATATATATATATATATATATATATATATATCCATGTATATTCCTACATATTTCCGTCAGCGATATCAAACTCTATTTAAAGTGAATAAAATCGAGAAAATGACGAGCATCTCAACAAAATCTATTGCATTAATCTACCATTACGCAAAAGATAATGCCGAATTACCGATAGAATGAATTGTATTTCAGTACTTTTTTGTTACATCAGATTTTGCTTAATTTGCGCAGGTAAACAGTTAACTGTTTAATTTACCGAAGTGTCTGTTTGTTTTGATACGTAAAATCACGAAATACAGACGATAGTTCCCAGGTTACAAAGCATAAATAATGAAAACGAAACGAAAATCAGAACAAGCTAACACCAACGTCATGTATGAAAACTGTCAACGCATTGAAATATTTAGCCTCAATTTACTTCACAAAATCGGCACCAATATATTTTGCATGTTTAAAAAATTTCCCTTCATACGCGAACTGTGGCACAACAAGCAAATTCATCATAGTCATATCGACCCTTTTTCGTATAATGTCATGCTGCTTTAAACAAAGAACCTCGTTTTAAAATTATGGAATACAAGCCTTGGTAAAATGGGTATGCAAACCCAAGCCGTGGCAAAATAAAAGCCGGGGCAGATCGGGAATCGTCAATTCCAAATACGCATTATTTTGCAGCAATATTTACAGCGAATAAAAATATACTGGTCCATCAAATATCCTGAAATTTTTAATGAGATTGGCAGATTAATAACTGCCAATCTTTTGTTTTGCCCAGGCCAAGTCATGCCTACCCATTTTACCGGATGCTGAACCCAAAGCTATTAAACTGATTGAAACACGCCTTTTCTTTATTATTATTTTCGTAATAACTCAGATTTGAAACATAATTATCCCTTAATTTTTGCAATTTATATTTTCCTACCCATAAGGATAATTTATGCTAAACTACGTTGAATTGGACTCAGTAGTTCTTGAGAAGAAGATTTTTAAAATGCACCCCCTTTTTCTACAGTTTCAAGGTTTTTTTTTCCGCTTTGAATACATATCGGACTTATTTCTGCAATTTATATTCGCCCTCCCATAAGGATGCTTTGGGTGAAATTGGATAAGCGGTTTTAGAGAAGAAGTTCAAAATGTAAAAAGTTTACAGACGGACGGACAGACAGACAGACGGACGGACGGACAGACGGACGACGGACAAAATGTGATCAGAATAGTTCACTTGAGCTTTCAGCTCAGGTGAGCTAATGATTCCACAGTACGCCCTTGCTTATTGTGTGTGCTTGTTATTTAAAAAAATTCGTTGTTCTAATGTTGCTTTCTAACCAGAACTTCAATCTTACCTTTTTTAACTTCTAATAGCGGTCTTTGATAGCAAAACTCATAAAGCTGTGATAGATCATAGTACGGTGCACAGTGATATATGTGGGTATCAGTACAATTCAACTGCCGAGATGACGCCTGCCATTCGTGTGTATTATTTGGACACACTGGGACCGGAAAATATCCCGTCTTTGTAAAATTATTCTTAAATATAGGAAATATATTTCATGAGTTTTATTATAAAGAAATTTAATGTTACGTTGTATCTATCATAATAAAATTGCCAACGGTACATCACAACGTTAAAAAAAAAAAAAAACAAATACAAATACAAGGAAAGAACATATGCCTGAAGAGTTCTACAAGTTATAGCCTTGAAATAATTTACAAACATATTATTCCTGGTGCTACAACCTATGAATTGGATTACGACAAAAATACTGACAAAGTGTACGTTTCTTTTGCATCAAATATATTTTAGTTCATAACAATTGGTAGTTGCATACATATACACCTTTAAGTTAGTAATTTTCAATTGTTAATTGATCTACTACATATTTACACTTAGTCTAACTTTAAATAGCTTTGTTTGTACATATTTGATTGGTTTTAGCTACAACGAGACCGGACACAAACTTAAAGCTTATATTGCACTCTACAATTGACGACAAACAGGTTTTCGCTTGCATAATGAAAGAACAATTAAGTTGGGACTTTTGTAGAACACATTAGTTTGTTTTGATGTTTTATGTAGTGGTTCACAAAAGCCTTACAAAACTTGACAGATTCTGTCCATAACAACCAAACTAATATTAATGGCCTTTGATTTAATTGACTAGAAAGAAGAAGCTTATCGAGTTTCCATTAAACCGAGCAAATAAAATAATAATATGTATTTATATTTCATGTTTTAAATATAAGTTTCTAAAATACTATATTTCTTAAGAGAAATAACACATAACTCCTATAAATATTTGTAAAAATCAGAGGCTGGCTGACGAGATTTTTTTCTGCTGAGGTGATGGCCAAAATGTAAGCACTTTTGAAAATATATTGTTCTTACTTCTATCTGTTGTTTGGCTTCGAAAGTTTGCCTATTATGTAATATAATTCGAAACCAAATTCAATTTTTAGCTAATAAAGAGTCAGTTATAAAAAAAATGAAGGTATATAAACAGTCATAAGTATGGACTTTCCTGTGCTAAACTTAAAAAGTTTTTTTTTCCGTAAGTCATCTCAATTTTAAATCAATTTTGAATATTATTTAATTAAGAATCTACCGTATATATATATATATATATATATATATATATAATCAAAAATTTCAACAGATGTTTATTACAAAACCACGGACACTCATCAGTATCTAAATTTTAAATCCTGTCACCCTAAGCACACCAAAAGAAATATCCCGTACAATTTATCAAGAAGAATTTGCACTATTGTTAGTGAAGAAAAAACCAAAGATCAAAGATTGATGGAATTAAAAATGTATCTTAGTGCTCAAAATTATCCCAAAAAACTAATAGATTCGGCCATAGAAGAAGCAAAGAAAATACCACAGAATATACTCAGAACAACCAGAAAAAAGGAAAAAGATCCATTTTTAATTCCTTTTGTTACAACCTACAATCCCAAACATTTTAATATATTTCAAGAAGCAAAAAAGAATTTTTCTATCATTGAGCGGGATCAAGAACTTCAACAACTAATTAAACAATCTGACCTACTCCATAGCCAAAGACAACCACCAAATCTGAAGAAAATATTAACAAGAGCTAAATTTCATTCAACACCAGAAAAATATGTTGTTTCCAAATGCGGAGATTCAAGGTGCGGCACGTGTCCTTATCTAAAGACTGGAGATTCGATTTCTTTTAAATGTGGCAAGACTTTTTATGTTAATGAAAATATGTCGTGCAAATCCAAAAATCTGCTTTACTGTATTACATATAACCACTGTGGCGAACATTACATCGGCCAAACCGGAACACAGCTTACCGCCCGCATGCGCGTCCATCGCCAGCAGATTAATGATCCCAGTACCAGAAACACCCCATGCAGTGAACATTTTGACAGATGTGCTAAGGGAGATTATGAAGTATTCCCATTTTATAAACTTAAAACCGATTCAACCGCCATTAGACTTGTGAAAGAGAACTATTTTATTAAATTATTTTCCCCAAAACTCAACAAACATTAAATATATGTATATATAATCATCTTTATTCTAACCAGTCTTTGTATTTGTAAATTTATTGATGTCGTTATGATCATATTTTGTCTAATTCAGTTTTCCCGAACTTTAACGTTTTATATTGTATTATGACGTCATGGATCTATTCCTTCCCTGAAAAGACTCTCGTTACATCATGACGTCATAGAAAACGTTTCTAAGGAAAACAATTTCATAACTTATGTACGAGGATGTAAATCCAGAAAGCGCTAGTGGATAGAAACTTTGGAACTGTTCATTTTCTTTTTCTTTTTTGATTATTTATACTGTGTGATATCACCTTTCACTCATTTTGGATTATATATATATATATATATATATATATATATATATATATATATATATATATATATATATATATATATATATATATATATATATTGTCAATGACGTATTCGTTTACCTCATTTAATACTAAATGTTTAAATGAATTAAATATGTACCTTTGATGCAATGATTTGAATACTCAATAGTACTAATAACTGAAAGAGACCCATATCCGCTTCTGTCGGGCACTGAAATGATTAATTTAAAGTATTAAACATGATGAAATAAAAGACAGAAACAATACATTTATGTATTTTATTTGTTTTACCTACAAATAAGAAGTTTGTAATTGTCTCAGTAACACTGAATGATACAAAAACTTTATATTGCATGATAATCATTGAGATGACCTGTATGATTTGTGCCTGCTTTCCAATTCGTCTTTGTTTTCTATAATTATACAATAGATCCTTTGATTAAAACGAAGAACTGTTGTTGACCAGACAGTTTAGTAAAAAAATGTTTTACAAAGATCAACAAGTAAAATTTTGCCACAATGTTGAACTCTGTGTGACAAATCCTAGAAGTAATAATTGATAAGCGTTACTTCCCGTTGATAATAAAATACCCAGAATGGCCAATATATAAAGCTTTAATGTAATTGTTTTTTTTTCAGGATCAAGTTTTGTTCAAATTTTCATAAAAGAACAAAACAAAAAAAGTCAAATATAGAAGTGTCTTTTTTATCAGACAATGCAATTAATGATAAACATTTATATTATAATTTAATGTTATTAGTGTTTGTATGATACTGTAAATTACACGTTGCCAATACGTAAATTGGTCAAGTTACATGTATATGAATAAAAATTATATTTTTTGCCGGTATATAAACCACCTACTTGATTCAGGTCTTTACGCAAAATCTTACAGGTAATACTCGAACAATATTTAAACATAACGGGAATTTCTTCAATTTATTTTTAGCATTAAAAATGACGGCAATTACGTAAACGGGGAAAAGCCACAATGGTTTATTCAGTAGCATGTACTGTTTTACCATATATGGATGTATTTTTCGTCAGAAAAAATCGAACCAAATTTTCAATAACAATGTTGTTATGTTACAGGGTTACATTGTAAAATATTATAAGAGTTTGTATTTTTTACAATTACGTTAATTTAGTGTAAATCTACTTTCGGTTTCATATATTTAATTGCCATGCATAAATCAACGTTTGTTAATGTTCTCAGAATTTAAATATGTTTGCATTGTGATATTTTCTTTATAATAATTTTTATTACAAATATGAAAATTCAAGCTGTAGAAATAGAAGATTACTAACGAAACAATTTTTTTTAGATGGTAATCGATAAAATAGCTTATTGAAAAGACACGGACTATAAATGTATATCTCAACTGCTGTTTATAAATGCATATCATTAATAAAATTGTATAGGATACTCAATTTGTCAGCTACTAATATACTGTACTGTTTTGCTTACCTTGTATAAACCGGGATATATTACATTTCTGAAATGCCTAATGATTTTTCCCAGATCGATCTACTGCACCGACACGCGTTGTCCTAATTACAATTGCAACATGTTAAAACATGCTCTGTACCATTGAACTTTATTTTTGTTTCATGCTTGAAAAGCCTAAATCTTAACTATTAATATACAAAACGCTTAAACAGTATTTTAATGTGCATTCATCTACACTACAGTCTATATTTTTTATTTGTATAACTCTCACCAGCCGTATTAAATTTTTTTTTGCAGTAGCACATCTGTTACAGACTCATAAAAAATAAAAACATCAATTAACCAGGTCATCAGAAATTGTCTTTTGATTTGGAAAGGCAACCTTGACAAGCATAACAATTGATAGAACTGTATGTTCCTTCATGAATTGTAAAGAAAGAAAATTGTCTACAAACACATACGGCTAGGGGAAATTTGATCAGCTCTATAATAGTGAGACATACTTAGAACCTAGTCACACAGTATTAATGACATATGCCAGTGTAAGAGGTGCAAAATCACTTAATTTCACAGTGTTAACTCTTCAGGCAAACAAATTCTGTGATTTTGCATCGTTATTTATACAATGTTTGACTTTCTATTCCTCGTTACTTACATAACTAAACATAGATGTACTTGTAGCCCATTGATGAAATTTATTTCTGTGTCGAGTGATTAAAATCTACAATATTATATTAAACAAAACATTTAAATGTATATTTTCCTTTCGGAAAATTATCTATATCCACTCCATTTACATTTTTTAAAGTAACAAACTTGAGAACAACACGTGCATACATTTTCCTATATCATTTTTTGTGATACGCTCGTATGTTTACATTCCACTCTGTGTAAATAACCTTATCACAAAAATGCATTCGTGTATAAGATCGCTATTATTGTCTCTGTTCAAATATTTTCTGATTAAAGATTAAAATAACAAAATAGGTTACATCTTCGATAAAATAGTGTGCACGTTCGACATAAAGAAAAATGTGTGTAAAGATCTAAAAAAAAAAATGAGAAAAGGAAAAATCTTAAAATATTTCCGTGTGTATTCAAAACAAATAAACATTAAAGCTGCTTAGTCCGATTTTATATCAAATTTTGTGCACGTTTTTAAACGATGGTTATGCTAAGTATATGTATTATAATAGACATTGCAGAAGTTGTCCCCGTCAATTAAGCCAAATTTCAATGAAAAAAAGTATGTACAAAATTGTTTAACAATACAAACGGCATTTTATGGTATCACGTTATTTCACATCATGTTAAAATCCACGCCTGACGTCGAGACGGGTGTGGTTGTATGACGACTTTGACATCGCTCTAAAAAAAGTCGTTATGTTACGGCAAATTACACATAAATCTGTGTACGTTTTGTTTGCTATTATTTCTGAGGTTTGCTTTGACTGATTCTGCTGGTAAAAAAAGGAGGACGTCTATAACTTGCTATGCAAATGGTTTGTAAGGCAAATGGAAAATTAATTGATACTAGTACTGTAATGACCAAAAGTCGGACCAAGCAGCTTTAGATTATTAAGAATGGCTAGATTTTCATCAAGTTGGAACGAGCATGAATGAAGATGCAGATTCCGGAAGTATCATCAAATAAAATAATAAAAATCTCATACATGAATACAAGTGTCGATTCATCTGGTGAATTGCTTTCGAGTGTAATATATATATATATATATATATATATATATATATATATATATATATATATATATATATATATATATATATATATATATATATATATATAACACAGTAACATTCGAAAACAATTCACCCGATGAATCGACACACATTTCAATAACAGTTTATAATAACTTTTAAACTTTCAAATTCATTACGAGTTGATTCTCCTTTATTTCTTTGTTATTTGGCATCGTCGCCTCGACCTGTTGTCAACTATAGTCCATTTGCGCTTAGGCATGCACCAACATTCCCCTTTTTGTTTTTATTGAGGTGTCATAATGCCCAATGGTAGCAGATAAATTTTGGACTTTGAAAACGATCAAGATGACGTCCGGCTGTTTTTTTTATTTCTGTAGATAGCTATTTCACTAATACTAGAAGCTTGATGAAAAGCGCAATGCATATCGAATGCATGATTTTAAAATCACTTGACTGCGAACAAGCATGCACGAGTTGTTACTCCTGCACTGGAATTATAAACATTTATCACAATGTGCAAATAAAGCAATTTGCTCTGTCAGTGGTACCTTGCTTGTTCTCTCTAAAATGACTCGTAACTGATTTGCAAATATGAATTTTTGCTTTAATTTCATTTCATTCCGTACCTTTGGCTAGTTTTATGATTAATGGAGTAATGCATTACTGTATAAAGGGAAATATTTGATCCGTTTTATTTTTGCTTCCTTCGCCCACGTTATCAGCTATTTAAGACTGGGCGAATTCCAATGTCTTTAATTATTAATTGAAGTACAACAGCATCTGGGCGATTGTACGCAAAATTGTACGTAAATGTCGAAGGGTGAAAATTACACGAAAATAACCATAATTACATCAAACTATAAATTTCTATTTATATAAAAAAAATAACCCAAAATTTGGAAAAACTATAAGCATCCATTTACACGTTATCGATTGTTAGCCACTTCATTTGTGATTCTGATTTACATGTATATGAATTGTTAATAAATGAAATACTACTACAATATGATTTAGAAAATAAATATATCACAATAATATGCATGTCTGTCAACTTATATCGTATCCATTGAAAATAGTTCATAAAAAATAAATTCAAATCCCAAAAAACTGATAACTATGCTACTATAGTAATTATAACTGATACTATATTAAGGCGTTATTATAAACAAATGACCTTTCAAAACATTCATAATTATTGTATATTTTTATTGCAAATGTATAATTGCACATCCTACAATTTGTACCATGTGTTCTAATCTTGTCATTATATTTCCTTATTCTTTTCCACATGATCTCTTTATCAAAAGCACCACCAAAGACATATGTACAACGTATATTTTTAAAACAAGTACGTGTGTATTCTTTCATTATCAATTCACAGAAATTTTGCATATCATTTTTATAAACGCAGTGCTCACTGGTTTGTTGTTAATATTACGGTTTAGGTAAATAGATTCTTTATTTTGCATGGATAGAGAATTAAATGCAGAAAATCTTGCCACTGTCTCATGGAATAATAACTCCGATTTAAAATTTTCAGATTTCACATTTAACCAAACCATATGTTTTTGCAAAGATATAAAATCTCCAGCGGGATTTGAACTCATGAATTAGATATTCTGAGAGAAACCTCAAACGCTACGCTGTTGGATAAATAATAAGTCACACGGAGGTGTCCCATACCACCTTAAATACGGCTGACTTTGAATGTTGTTTCAATTAATTGTGACAATAAGATATCTACATGTTGTTTCAATATTGCTGCGTTATCGTATTTAGCATACTATATACAAAAGTCTGTGTCAACTCTAAACTACGTTTATTCAGGTAGGTACATAAAAACAGAATATCGCCGAACCTCGCGCCCGATCAAATATATATCATATTGTTACATCCTCTTTTCTTTACATAAAACCCCGTGAATATTTAACACAATAATATTATGCTTGAAATGACAAGAAAATAAGTATACGCTGTCTCCTGCACTTAACCTGACTAGCAACTGAAATATGATTATGACTAGAGTTCATTTGACGTAATTGTTCATCTGGTTTGGTATGGCTTCTAACTAAATAATATACACTCTATTTTCATCTCAAACACTAGTGACAGGTTAGTTTAGAGTCATGATTTTACAAAGTCATTATATTTTGCTGGTGGCATCACTTCGCGTCCTGATCGAGTTGTGATGGTCTCTGGATCTGTATTTGTGTTCGTCTCGGGATTAGTTCCTTTGTTGTCATTGGATGTGCAGTTTGGATTGTCATCTGGCACATCTGGATTGTCGTATGGGACTGGACCTTCCATTGATTTTCTCAGGTGTTTCCTGTTTCTTGTATAGTCAGTTCCGGCCTCTGTTTTGACCTCGTACGATCTTGTCTCTGTGTTGGTCCCGGTTATACAGGTAGTTCCTTTTTCCCATGGTCTGTTTGGGGTTTTCACTCTAACCGTTTCCCCCACTGATAGCGGTTGTAATAATTGTGCGGATTTGTTGTAATACTCTGCTTGTTTTAATTTGGCAATATCAATTTTCCCTTTCTCAAAGGTAGCATCTTTAGGCTGGAGTAGGTTCCTTTTTATAGGAAGGAATGTTTTTGTTCTCCTACCCATTAACCGCATGGCTGGACTTGTTCCCACATGTTGCGTTGGTGTATTTCTGTAATCCAACAGAGCAAGGTACGGATCCGATTTTGAATGTTTTGCCTTTTTAAGGATTTGTTCGGCAACTTTGACAGCTTGTTCTGCTTTCCCATTGCTTTGTGGATAGTGAGGTGATGATGTTATGTGGTCAAACTCCCACAAATGTGCAAAGTCCGCAAATTCCGCAGAAGCAAACTGTGGTCCGTTATCTGACATGCATGTGTCTGGTATTCCATGTCTAGCAAATTGTGATCGAAGTTTCCTTATGACCTCCCGCGAGGTCAGCTGGTTGAATGATTCCATCTCATAGAAATTCGAGAAATAGTCAGTTATGATTGGGTAGTTCTGGTGATCAAATGTGAAAAGCCGACCTTAGCCCATGGACGTGGTGGTACCTCATGGGGTTTCAACGGTTCTTTTCTTTGATTGCTGTCAAAGGTGCGACAGGTTTCACAATTTTCTATGAAGTCTTTGACCCCAGCATTCATTTGTGGCCAGTATATCGATTCTCTGGCGCGTCTGAGACATCCTGCAATTCCTAGATGGGATACGTGAATTCTCTTAAGCATATCCTTACGAAGTGCTTGTGGAATGACTGCTCTGTCTCTTTTGAATATAACCCCATTTTGAATGGACAGTTCATCTCTTATACCGTAATAAGGACTAATGAGCCCTGGAATGGATATTCTATCATTGGGCCATCCACTGCATATGGTTGACCCCAACTCTTGTAGAGCAGCATCTCCTGCTGTTTGATTCGGAATTTCCTCTATACGTTCCGGGGCAATAGGTAGGAATTGGAGCATGTTGATGGCTTCCACTGTCGATCCGAACTTTGATTGCTGTTCATTTGGTAAATATGCACGGCTCAGTGTATCTGCTAGCTCCATGTCCTTTCCCAGGCGGTACTTCAGGTGTATTTCATATTTATGCATCCTGAGCAACATACTCTGAAGGCACTTTGGTGCTTTGTATAGTGGTTTGTTTACAATAATCTCCAGAGGCTTGTGGTCTGATTGGGCATGGATTGGTCTCCCGAAAGTATCAACATTGATTTTTCCAATCCAAATAATACTGCTAAAAGTTCCTTTTCGATTTGCGCATATCTAGTTTCAGTTTCAGTCAAAGCTCGGCTGGCGAAAGCAATCGGTCTTTCATCCTGAAGTAAGGCAGCTCCAAGACCTTTTTCTGATGCGTCACATTGCATTGTTAATGGTTTAACTGGATTGAAATACTGTAGCACAGGTTCGGCTGTGACTAGATCTTTGATTTGCTTCACTGCATATTCATGTTCTGAGGTCCAATGCCATTCTATATCTTTCTGTGTTAGTTTTCAAAGTGGCTCGCAGATGTCGCTTAGTTTTGGAAGGAACTTAGCTAGGTATGTGACAAATCCTATGAATTGGCGTACACCGGCAATTCAGTTGGGTTTGGCACATCAAGAACTGCATTTACTTTCTCGGAGTCTGGTTTTTATCCTTCAGCTGTTATAGTGTGACCGATGAATTTAACCTCAGATAGACAAAATTTCATTTTGTCTTTGTTGAGCTTCAACTGTTTTTCTCTGCATCTTTCCATGAGCTGTATAAAGTTTCTGTCATGGTTTACTTGGGTTTCTGCCAATGTTTTCCCCTCACCTATCACGAGTATGTCATCGTGTATGCTTTTGACTCCCAGTAACCCCTCCAGTGCTTGGTGCTGGAAACGCTGATATTCCTCTGGTGCTGTGTTGATTCTAAAAGGCATGCGGAGCTAACGGAACCTGCCAAAAGTTAAATGTTGTCATAAGGGAGCTCTCGTAGTCCAAACGGACATGCCAGAACCCATCCTTGGCATCCAAAACGCTAAAGCAGTTTGCCTCTGACAAATCCGGCAGGATGTCTTCTATTGTTGGCATAGAGTAATGTGCCCGTTGAAGTCCTTTGTTTAGATCTTTTGGGTCAATGCACACTCTGAGTTTGCCATTGGGTTTTCGAGCAACGACCAAGCTTGAGACCCATGGGGTTGGCTGGGTCACTTTGGCAAGTATTCCCATTTCTACGAGTCTTTCCAGTTCCTTTTCTAGATCCCTTTTGATAGCAAATGGGACTTTGCGAGGTGCGTTGATGACTGGTATTACATTTGGATCCACTCGCAGATGGTAGTCTTCTTCCAGGAGCCCCAATCCTGTAAAGACATCTTGATATGCTCTGCTTATTTGTTCTCTAGTCAATGTCCTTTGTACTTTCCCCCATGCCTTGGATTTATGAATTTCATGTTGCATTTTTCCAGTGGTTTGATGGTCGTATTGTTGTACATCGATAATATTTGGTCAGTCTCTGTGATGACATTGTTGGTATTCAAGTAGCTTTTAGGGATGATATTGCATGTTGCACCACTGTCTACTTGGAATTTAACATTCTGTCTATTCACTGACATGGAGGCAAATACTTTTTCATTTCCTTGGTTGATGGCATTAACTGATTCACTGTTATATCTAAGGTCTACGCTGTAAGTGGAGTAGTAGTCGTCTGAGTCGGATTTGTCATCCTTCTCGTATGGTGAACACTTGACTTGACTGAGTTACATACTTTCTCAATGTGGTGGGGTTTGTGACATTTTCCACACTGGTGTCCATATGCTTTGCAGTGTTGTCTTCCTTTTTCATGACGATTCCCACAGTACTTGCACTGGATTGGATCCTGTCTGCAGTGTTGTGGCTTGTGTAGCTGTGGTGTTGGTTTGCTGAAGCTCTTCTTATGAAAATTCACAGCATGTACGGATGTGCCAGCTGCCTGAGGTTCTATTACCTTATTCTGAGCCTTTGAGACATCTGTTGCTCTGAATACTTGTATGCATTTGTCCAAGTCCAAGTCACTCACCCTCAGGAGTCTCTCTCGGAGCCCAGAATCACTTACGCCACAGATGATGCGGTCTCTTATCATTGACTCTTTAAGCGTTCCAAAGTTACATGTTTCCGCCAAGATTCTTATGTCTGCCAAGAATTTATTAAATGTCTCGCCCGACTGCTGACTTCGGCTGTAGAATTTGTACCGCTCTACTGTCTCATTTTTCTTTGGATCACAATGTTTGTCAAATTCAGCAAGGATCATTTTTACTGTAATATTTTTTTCTTCGACGTTGACTATATTTCCGTGCTCCTCTGTTGTTTGGAAGTTCATTGTACTCTGTATTTCCCTTCCATTGCGGCCTAGGAGGTACAGCAGGAGCTTTACCTTTTTAGTTTCCAGTTTTTTATCCATGCTAATATCTACGTAAAGCTGGACTTCTTCCTTCCATTTTTTCCAAGTTTGCGATAAACTTCTGGCATCGAAATCCATCGTTTCGGGGGGTTGTAGTACCTTTTCTATTGTTTTGGTTTTGGCGCGTTCTCATGAACAATGAAATGTATGATTATCACTTAATGTGGCTGGTTACACAAATGTTCCGCAAGCACGGATGATACTCACAGGTTCTCGATTTCTGACACCATGTTTCAATATTGCTGCGTTATCGTATTTAGCATACTATATACAAAAGTCTGTGTCAACTATAAACTACGTTTATTCAGGTAGGTACATAAAACAGAATATCCCCGAACATCGAGCCCGATCAAATATACATCATATTGTTACGGTACCGTTTTAATATTAAGGGTAAAAAAGCTAACTTCTTTTGCATTCACTTTAAATAACATTTAATTTTACAATGAACGGTTCACCATAAATGATTATAAATATATTTGGACCATTTACATCATAGTCTTTATAACTTGATAATTAGTCAATATGATAGCATCACAACTGACTCTTCCTGACGTCGCCGGAAACTTAACATTTGATGATACAAATTAAACAAAGGACCAATAAATAACCAAAAACTAAAAACCACGAACTCTAACTGTTTGCTTAGAAAACACAGAAGGTTAGACGCCATATGAGACGTACTTTGATACTTCAAGTTGATAAACGGACATAAACGAGTAAATGTTCAGTCATACTAAAACTTTAAACAGGTAAACATTCTAAAATTTTGTAATCATTACTGTATGTTTTTAATAAAGAAAAAAAAAAAAGGTTTAAAAAGATTTAAGTCTAGAAAATTAAAAATGTCCAGAACAAAAGAACCAAAGATATGTCTCTATTATTTTTTCAGTTGTTTGATAATATATTCACATCATTAATTATGTATCGGCCATAGTCATATAGGTTATTTTACTCCCTCTGGTAGAAACATGAACGGTTTGATTGTTTTAATATAAACTGTGAAACTTGAAATATCCTATAACTCAATGGGTGAAATACTTTTGACGGAAGGAAGGGAACGTTTAATAAAATGATCAAATTTATTAATTGATTATTCACAACATTTTTTTTATTAATAGAAAGTTTGAATATGCAATTTCCAGAAATATTTAGTTAAATTGGAAACTCCTCAAGATATAAAATTTCAAGAAAGGGTTCTTAAAATATAATATTAAATTTACAACAAAAATTGAAACTCAAGAGAATGGGATAAAGCATGTATTCAAATTTATAAAGGGTCTAACCTTACAACAGTTGCCTCTTTTTCTCAAAACATATCTTGATCCAGCAAATTGTTTGAAGAGATATTGAATTTCTGCATGTATAAGACGAGTGTTACTGTAGCAATCGATTATTTCACCAAAAATGCTTGTTAAGTACACTAGCAAACCATGTGATTCCGATAAGGTATTAAGTGTGGAAACGTTCTACATGTATGTGTTCTTATCGATATCAACTTTTGAAAACACTGGGAATTTTTAAATTAGCAGGACACAGTAATTGTATGGATGTAAAAGGGAAAAAAACCTCCAAAATATATAGTAGCAATATGCACTGCATAACTACATATGTATATAGTACTTACTCGTCAAAAGAGAAATCTAAAACATGTTTTCAATAGCAATGTTAAAAGATATATTATTAAAAAAACACACGTGTAATTCCGTTTAATGTGTTAACTTGTGTATTATACTTACTTTCGGTTTCAGTCAAAGTATACATAGAAATGCATTTAGGAGTACATTTGCCTTTTTAAATGTTATCAAAAATGATATGTTTGTATTGAATTCAGTTAACTACATGAATAGAAAATTTCGTTAGTTTTTAGATGATAAATAAATGAAAACTGATTCAGAATATATCGAAATATCTGACTACGTGTTAATTTTGTAAGACGTTTATTGATCAAAATAGCATTTATAAAAGGCACGAACTAATATCAATTCAAACTGTTTTAATTTATAAATGTAAATCATAAAAAAATGGTAAAGGTATTCATTTGACACTTGGAAGAAATTAGTATATTTTACAGTTTTGCTTACCTTGTCTAAGCCTGGATATGAAAATTGTTTCTGTACTGTCTATTGATTTTTATCACAAATCAATTTCCACATCCTGATTACAAATGCAGTATGTTGAAATACAAACGTTACCAGTGAGTTGCATATGCTGTTTCGTCGCTTTAAAACCGATATTTTACATACATTTCTTTCAAACTGTATTGCAATGTGCATGCACCTATACTACAGTATTAATTTCTTATTTCTATCACTCTTGCCAAATTTGTTTTTTAAAAATATAATTTCTCACGCAGATACAACGCTAACCACATCTGTTACATCACTAACAATATTGATTAAGTTGAATTCCATCCGGGTCCCCAGAATTATTTTTTTAACTTTGACGTTTAGCTTGCCTACTTTAACAGTTGCTAGAACTTCGTGAACTGTTACTCTTCTGGTGATCGTGGAATAATAATTATATTCATAAACATAAGGAGGTTTTATCAGCTCCATTGATAATAGAACGGCATATTTAGGACCTACGGACTGAAGTCACACAGATACTAATCATAAAGATGCAAAATCATTAAACGAATCGTTAAATAGATAAATGACTGTGTGATTTTGTATTGTTAGTATTGCAATGTAAAACATGCTATTATTTTGTAATTACTGACATAAGTGTTTATGTATATGCCCATTGAATAAATTGCATTAAAAATCAATATGTGTCAAGTGATTAAGATTTAAGATATTATTTTGAACATTACATTTCACTTTGTTTTGTTTTTGAAAACATAATAAAATTATGGAAGCCCCTCCCCCTCATTTTTATTCTTTTAAAAGTAACAAATATGAGACCTACACATACGTTCTACTTTACATAAGGTATATTGTAATCTTTTAAAAATATTTGAATAATTTTATTATTTACCAATCAATTCAGTCTACTTCTATATGGTCTATTTTCAGTTGCAAAAATGCATATTATAGCGTTATCATTTTGAATAGAAGATCATACAAAAAATTGGGTCACGTCGATAAGAAAATGTTCACCTTACAACAAAAATCTAGACAAATGAATGTCTATTCAATATTTATTTTGTTCTAAATAAATTAAAGAAGGAGTAGAGGTGTCTAAAAAAAGCAACAAATCGTGTCACTTTCTAAAAATATCCTACAGTACACACTTGCCTTACAAGGATATGCTCACCGCTATCTATGGTTAACAATATGTGTACTAAACTATGTGTATGTAAAACAAATTCAGAACATTGGTATAATTTTGAAGAGGAATTTAATACGACTTTGTGTTTTTCATGACTTTTTAACTGGTGTGCTATTTTGTTACAATTAAAAAGTATTCTGTTTCACGTAAAAAGAGAATATGTGCACTTTATATCTGTATATAGTACATGTATTTACACGAATAAGTCACAATGACGTATTGAAACATTCCGTGAAATGAAAACGAAACTTAATGGACCTTGTTATATAATAATAGTTGTATATGAATTGAAATGTCACATTAAATTTCAATATTCCTTGTTAGGTAAATGTTTTGTCGCTTTTATATTTAATTTCCTGTTTCATTTTATTTCAGAAAATATATACATGAAAATGTGTCCTGTTTGTTTAAATGATAACAAATCAAAAGACCCATCATAATATAGCACGTATAGTTTGGTGTATTATTGTTAGTTATATTTAATGGTAGGAAAATGCTCTTTTAAATTGTCTTTATATATATATGTAAACCTACGCATTGCGGTAAGCTAATTTAGTTGATCCCTTGATGTGTCAGAAAATATTAATTTGTTTATATCAATCGACCCTTTTATTCATTAAGAAAAAACAAATGAAAAAATACTCACAATAATGTGCGTATGAATAGCAAACAAATAAACTACAGCCTTAAAAGAAGAAAACAATACTTATGCTGAACACTGTATCAAGTGCATGTAATTGTATGTTAATAGATTTTAAATAGTGTATTTTCATGTACTTCTCATTTAGTTTACCACTTATGATTATTAGTTAGCAAACGGGTATGTTAATTTAATCTTTTGAATCTAATACAATTTAACCCTTATGAAAAATTCAAACTAAATCCACTGCTCTGATTGACAATCAACATCATTACAAATCAGGGTCTTATTTGATTTGTAACTATTCTAGATTTAGAAGCAAATAAGTAACAAAAAAACTAATAAATGTTATTAAAAAAACAATTTTAACACACCATACGAAACGTACTGACATTTAGTGAAATGTGGTTTTACGAAAAATACAATCAAATAGGGATTGAAATAAAAGGTTGAAATCGGGAAATACTTGAAAATACTTCCGTATGTATTTTAAAGAGAACATGATACACTCTTT
Organism: Magallana hongkongensis; assembly: GCA_015776775.1. Taxonomy (NCBI): domain Eukaryota; kingdom Metazoa; phylum Mollusca; class Bivalvia; order Ostreida; family Ostreidae; genus Magallana; species Magallana hongkongensis. The sequence continues at coordinate 30,726,058 of CM027470.1, forward strand.
TTAAAATCAACCTGCTTTAAATTCAACAATCACCAGCAAAACAATTTATCACCTTTGCTTTGTTGAGTTAATTGCTGTCCACTTGATTACATCAATTTGTTCTAGACCAAACGTTATTTTTGCCTTCTTTTATGTAGCAAGCGGGTTGTTCATATTCTTTCATGTAAACTTAAAACAATGAAACAATTTTTCGAATGCAACGCATGACAAACAATTGAAACAATAAGGAAATGATATTTTAGTAAGAAAATTATCTTAAATAAATATAGGTTTTTATTTGTGGTGTAAATCTCTTTATCTTGTTTGCAAATATAAGAAATGAACCGTTTACAATAACTTTGAAACGGGCAAATACTCAAGCGATTAAAATTCAGTCTAAGCACTATAAATGTATTTTGGTTTTCTAAGTACATGTTCAAAAATGTTTGAACGTCCGTTTCAGATGTCATGAAAAAAATCAATTAAGCAAACATTGGATGCGTATCGTCTAAAAGGTATACTTCAATAATGAAGAACAGTTCAATGCCATTTTAAAAATCGTTCATAATTATATAATTATACACTCATATGTTTCAATATTTGTTCACTTCATAAATAGTAGTCAATTTGCTATCAAAATTTGATCATTTGTCTTACCTTACATCATGTTCCTCCGAGTCTCAAAGTACATTTGAGAAAGCGCATATTTCACATCGCCATATCTGATCGGTAAAATGCACATAGGTTATATCGAATTTCAACATTCTTATGCAGGAAGTTGTATCAAGTGATATGCGTTTGTAAGACGTGTTACAATTCTTATCTTCTATTTTCACCGTCTAATGCGTGTATTGTATTATGTGTATTATTGTTTATTGGATTTTTCTCAACTAAGTAAAATATGCAGTGAATTATTAAGAAAATAAAGAAATGGTCCAATTATTTCTGTGACCAACTATTCCTTCTATCAGCTCATTGCGTGTAAAATGTAAGCGTGTGATAAATAATCATGCCATTAAAAAGGTGGCATATTTTTCACTCGCCTCAGGTGCAGTTTTGACAAACTTGATCTATTCAATATGATAGAACGCTGTCAAGAAAGTATATAATTGCTTAATTATCCGGCTAAGAGTTCATTATTCATAACTAAAAATAATCAAATAGCATTTTTCAACCTTCGTTGTTTTAACTAAATTCAAAGATTTAATAGATCAAGTAAAGCTAAACTCTTCGGAAAAGTGTGTTACAACGGGGGCGTTCAATATAGTGTGATTGTGTGTGGTGAATCTTTCTTCTTGCTTCAACTAGAAAACTCTTAAAAGATATATACTTTTGACGCTGGGCAATACTATCCTTAATAGAATTACATGTAATTGTAATCATACATAGTAACTAAACATTTTTTTATTTTGCCATACAAAACCATTGAAAATACATGAATATAATTAAATTGATTAAAGAATCTACACAATAACCCCCTTCAAAAATAAAGAAGGTTGAACAAAGACAATATGCGAGAAAACAAATCACTGTGGCATCAGTATTAAAAATATACATACAAAACAAAAACAAAACAAAAACAAAACTTTTTCATCATTTAAAATTTGACATTGACTTTACACCACTTTTGTATTAACATGCAAGCATATTAATACTTTCCGTCTGTATTATATGTTCCCATTGGAGAGCCATAGTTATTTTGCATGGGTTGAGAGAACCCCTGTGTCCCTGCATAATTAAACTGGTTCCCAGGATTTCCTGAGTTTTCAGCCGGGTTACTGTATCCATAAGGAGGAGGGGGAGGATACATCTGTTGTCCACCATTTTGAATAACTAAAATGATATGATAAAAATTCTATCAATGATCGTGTTTCTATATTAATATATGAAGGCCTTGGAGTGTGTTTCTTGGATTTTAGAAATAACTTTACAATTGTAATGAAAGCCGATATATCACGTACTTCGTGTATGAGGTGCCCGTTGCTGGACTTTGCAGCAGCCACACTTAATACAGATTATGATTACCACAGGTACAGCTATTATTGATAGACAGCTCACTACGATCATTGCAATCATCCAGGGTTCCCTTAAATAAAACAAAATAAGTGAATGTAAACGTAAAAGAACTAAGAGGGCTTTTACGAAATACTAATAAATTTTATAAAACCACAGCAAACTGGAAACCATAAGCAACATACTTATTTGGAACATTTCATTTTTCCATGAGTTATATATCACCATACATAACGTTTGTTGTTAATGTGTTTATTTCTTTATTGTACTATATCCTACTTTTTAATATCAACTTAATCATTTGCATTGCATTCTCATATGTATGTACACTATACATGCATTTATTTGAGGGACACTGCATGCCATTAACTGATTAGAGTTTAACAGTAACTGGTCAGACGCAAGTGTTGTAAGAACTAAGATGTTCTTCAATGGCCATAGGAACAACGATGGCAGTGCGATAGCCTACGAAGGCTACCCGACATAGTTTGTATTGTTTTAAAATGCTTAACAAGTATACGATTTTGCCGGTTAAAGACGAAGAAAAATAATAATCCTCAGTGTCAACATTAAACGGTATTCATACACATATCAATTAATGTGTACGCTATCGTAGCTAAAAAGTGCAACTTATAATATGACTGAGCATAATTGTGGAATTCTCTGATTGAAAAAAACTCTTAAATTCGGCCTTGCTATCAGTCGTATGTCGAGTATATTTTTATATATATTAGAGATCCCTAAGGGTTGTCACTAGATTCATTATAGATAAAATAGTCAGGCAAACCGAGAAAATATTGTTAGTATGACAAGAAACGCTATTCTTACATGCTGTAGGATGTTGTTCTTCTTCGGGATCTATATGCTGCTTCATTGCCCAGTATAGAGTAACCTGAAATCACAAAGGTCAAAATAATTGTCATACAGTGTACATAAATTTTGCCTTACTTGCAAGAAGATAATCTCTACTATATCTTCATTTTATTAGCATGTTGTATATTTAGAGCAAGCGAGAGAATCCAATGGAAAAGAATGTTAGAAAAGGATGATATCTCAAAACATATTAAAACGGCCTTTTTTTATAAAAACAGCTTTGATTTATCAATTTTCTGTATATCTTTAATAATTCATATATTCAAAGTTCTTTTGTTCAAGGAAAATAATGTATATATTTTAAAGGTAGACGTGTTCATTGAACCTACAAATAATACCACCTGGAAATAACTGGAAATTAAAAACTATACCTTGTGGGGTATGATAGATTATTTATGAAAGTACATCAGCGCTATAGAACGCAACACGATTAAGGTAAAAAACAAAACTATTATATTCTTCTTGTAACAGCAGAAGTGACAACTTGAAGACATTTGGTAAGAAAAAATAAACATTTTGTGTCAGTGTTTTGTAAATAATGATGTAAATCAGGATTTATACATTATTTCAGTGTAAAATAACAATATCCATCATTGTAATTAATACGAACATAAACTGTCTTGAATATTGTCTAATTACAAATGTTAAAACTGGCTTTAATTGTATTAAAAGTCGTAATTTTTGCTTAAAATAACGTCATTTGAATTTGTTTCTCTACATTGTTCCATACATATCTATTTAAAGCCCTTAAGTTCTAAGTAAGGACCTACCATAAACCTGAAAGTTTATTAACCTCACCCATGTTTGTTTTCATTTTCATATCTTATGCGATCGGGTGCATACTATGATGAACAAATACTTTTATACTTACAAATAATAAACAAAGTACTTAAAATCCATCGGATATGATACTCCATTTTCAGTCTTCCTGGGAAAACAATTTACCTCCTAAAATTCACTCTTTCGAAATAACTCTGACCTGAAATAACCCACATTTTTCCAGAATCACGTTTCCATTGTTCGTGGGTAGAGTGTCTGATTGCAGCAATCGTAAATGTTTTGATATGTGACCACTGATGCATTGCACTAAAATTTAAACACAGCCATGTCCAATGATTATAGATCAAGGATTTAAATGACCTAAATCTGCACTAGTCGAAATCAATATATGGTCTAAATAAAAAATGAGGATACGCCGGATATATAGAAACGCCATATTTTTCCCGGTGATAATTGTATCAATTTTGTTTTAATGCACGTAAAATTTAGTAGTTTTATCTACTCTTCTAACTACTGTTAATATGATGAATACTACTTTAAAGACTTGCTTAAATCTCTCTTTTCCAGTGCTTTAATTAGCGCGATAAGCTAACGACAAGAAATCAGCAAAAATTAACCTCGTACTAGTAATACTGCATCATTACGTCTTGACTGTAAACAAAATATTGTCCGAACTTAGTTTGCTGACGAGAGATTTGTGCCCTTTGTATCACGACTAACACTTAAATTTTGCTATATCATGAGGAGCATAATTATCGCAATGGAGCATTGTGTACATATGAATTTTAAAAAACCCTAAAAACTATCAGCTCAAATCGTGACCATGTCCTTTAAATGTCGATATATACAAAGGCTGTATCATTTAATCTTAGCTCTGTTAACAGTTTAGAACAATTAAGCTCCGTTCCAAAATTTCGAAAATTCCGTCACGTGATCACATTCCGTTAGAGATCAGACATGTTGGGGTGCAGAGTCTTCTGCTGAGAAAAAAAAATTCCCATGATATGTACTTTCTTTCAACTACGGTATGTACTCTTTTTAAATATACATGACATACTGTATGTAACTGCTTCAGCAGAATCTTTTTACAATTCATCTTGTTTACTTTAGAAAAAAAACTGTTAACTTTCATTTTTGATGTCATTCAAATCAAAGAGAAAGCAAACATACTTTGTCAGTCTTCGAAAAAAATTAATTTCAACTAAATGTTAATCAAATAAGGTTTCAAGAATAATTAAATAATAAAAAAGTGGTCTTTACTCTTTTTGTCAATCAAGAGACAAACGCACATGACATACGTATATTGAAGTAAGCAAAGTCTCACATACTAATGATATACATGTACATGTACTTAGCAATGACAGGCTGGTCGGTCCGAAAATATGTATATCAGCAAGGGCCGCTATAATTCCGACTTTGACATAGACTTCCAAAATAGACTTATGATTCGCACAAAATGAAAATTGACTGACCAGTTTCATGACATACAAGAATACTTTAAAATGAAAAAAAAAAGAATTCATACGTGTAGCTACATTATGCCAATGTACGTTTTATACTAATTAAAAAGTTACCAGTATAAATTGATTACAGAGTAATCACATTCCAGTTTGCATAAAAATTATACGAAGGTAATTATGATTTACAATGAAATGTTACCTTATTTTAAAATCAATTAAGTATTTGATATTTAAATTTTGTAGAAGAATTATGGATCCTGAGGACAGTCTCCAGGATGTAAAACGATGTGACGCCTGTAAAACAGCAATAGTACAGAGCTATTGTGACATTTGTCACGTCAGCCTATGCAAGCTTTGTATAGGTGAACATATTTCAGATGACTATGACAATCATAAAGTAGTCTCTTTTAGACATCGAAAATCAACCTTGATTTATCCGAAATGTGAAAAACATCCACACAAAATATGTGAACTGCAGTGCAAAGATTGCAAAAAGTTTGTTTGTTCTTCATGCATGACGTCTAACCAACACAAAGGGCATGACTTTGAAGAAGTTTTGGTAGTTTTTAAGATAAAGAAGGAAATGGTTAAAAATGATTTGGAAGAGATTGGAAAAATCAATTTCTCCTTCCTATGAAGAAAGTGCACTTGACTTGGAAAATCAGCTTGCCAACCTGAGCAGAGAATATGAGAAACTTACATCAGAAATATCAAAAAAGGGGAGCAATGGCACAAAGAAATCGACATCGTTATAAACAAAATGAAAACTCACATTATTGAGATAAAACTGAAACACAACGACATTTTACAGAAATATTTGGATGAAATCAAAAAGACACAGCCTCTCATAAAGCAAACATTACTGGCATTAAAGGCGATCGAAAATTCTACTGAAGTTTCTACAGTTATTGAGTACAGTTCGGAAATCGGAGAGTTTAGCAAGCTTCCACCAAGGATAAACGTATGCCTCCCAGAACTCATTCAAAAACCTATAGATCGTGAGAAATTCTATAATTTCTTTCGAGAGATCACACCTTTATCAACTGACACAAAATGGGACGTCTTGTCACAAAACAATTTCGTCAGAAAACTACTGGATGAACCAGAACTTGTTGCAACAATACAGACCGGAGGTGTTAATCTACGCAGTGTAACCTGTCTAAATGAACACACGATAATAACGAGTGGATTGGCCAATAATATTAAATGCTTCAACGTCAAAATTTCACTTCTCGAAACAATGAAACCTAAATCGGATAAAATACCAAACGATATAGCTGTAGACAGAAATGCATATTTATTGTACTGTGATGGGTCATCAGGGAAAGTTTACCAGGTAAAGAATGGACAACAGAGGAGATGGTTATATTACAGGGATGGACACCTAGTAAGCTGTGTGTCACATCTACTGGTGAACTCCTGGTTACCATGTTCAGTATTGATCAATCAAAGTTGTCCGTTACTCGGGATCTACAGAGAAACAAACCATTCAGTTTGATGATGAAGGTAACCCTCTGTACTCAGGAAATTCTCAAATCAAATACATCACTGAAAACAGAAACCATGACATCTGTGTAGCTGACAAGGCGGCCGGTGCTGTAGTGGTGGTTAATCAGGACGGGAAATTCAAATGGAGATACATTGGCCATCCCTTTACTACCACGGACGAACCATTTAAACCATTTGGTATTACATCAGATAGTCAGAGTCATATCCTGACAGCAGACGGTGACAACCATTGTATCCACATTCTGGATCAGAATGGACAGTTTCTCCGTTACATTGATAACTGTGATCTAAAGAATCCTTACGGTTTGTGTGTTGACAATAGCGACATGCTGTTTGTCTGTGAGCTATACAAAGGCACTGTTAAGAAAATTAACTATTTGAAATAGAAACTTTAAGACTTTATTGTGGAGCAATGATATTAATCATTTTAGACTTCAATTGTTTTATCATTTTCAATATGCACGATGTACATGTACCTATGCTTGGTATATTGATTCTTTTGGTTATTTACGTATTACTTTATTTAAAATAGAAAACGTCCCTTTGATATTTTGGTTGACTTCAAAACAGTTTATTTTTTCTGCTGTGTTTGGGTTTTTTACTCAGTGACTATGATATATTAAGTTTTTTTTGTTTCATATTTGAAATAAAGTGACTTAAATCTCTCTATATATAAGTATTTCATGCATTTTTAAAATGCTTCTAGAATGAAGTTTGTCAATAGTTCCGTATTGCAGCATTTGAATTCCGCTGATTTCCTGGGAAAAAAAGGCAAATACTCTACGTTAAAATCAAACTAAGGAAAATTAACTTACTTAATTTCAATGCGATGTAATTTTATCAAAGCTTCAAAATGTGTTATCAGTGTAAAGAGAGCTTAAAAAACAAATTTCGGATTATTCACTGTG
>CM027470.1:30733679-30753190 GCA_015776775.1 Magallana hongkongensis
AAAGCATCAATGTCGCTACTGATTATAAAAATTTCAAATGATTACGTCACTTCCGGTTTCAGATATGTACGATTTTGTAAATTTTTAAGGGTCATTTTGTCCACGCATCTCCTCTGAAACTAATCATGATAAAAACTTGAAATTTGCAGGGATTGTAGATGAATGTCTGTAGATTTCCCTCCATGCTTCCAATTGCAAAAAATGCGCAAGGCCTAGAAGCTCGCCTGAACCTGAAAATTAGCACCAAATTTTTTCACAAAATTTTCGCACATTTTCCGTAATATCTTTTGACGTATAAATATTTTGTTAAAACATGTAATGCAAAAGCTGTTTCAATTTGCACGGGCTTTTATTTGATATCAAGAAAAAGGGGCTGGCCCCTCAAATTAGGGGCCAAGAAGGCTCTAAAGTCTATTTGCAATAACTTTTTAGTGAACAATAATTTGTTATCAATTATAGAAGCAAAAATGTTCATTGTACAGCTGTTTATCTATACAGTACCATACTTAAGTCATATATTACGTAATTAGGGTTTCAAGGGGCCAGAAGTTCAAAACTTTGATCATTAATATCTGAAAAAGGATAAATATTTTTAAAAGCAATGTAGAACAAAAGTTGTTTAAAATAATGTTCTTAACAATATGATAAAAATTGTGTTGTTAGTGGCCCCGGTAAGGGGTTAAAGGGTCGGCCCCTAAAACGCATTTGTACAATTATCTCGAGAACGGTTTACAATTCATGAACACTTGTAGAACAAAATATGTTTATATTAGCGAGACCTTTTATTTGATGTCAAGAAAAAGGGGCTGGCCCCTCAAATTAGGGGCCAGAAGGGCTACTTAGTATTTTCATACTAACTCTTTTCTGACCAATAATTTGATATTAATCATAAAGCAGCAAAGAAGCTTTAATTAAGCTTAATTTATAACCGAAATCCGTTTTAAAATCGGACGATGCAATCCAGAGATATCGGGGTTTAAAAATTGATTTTTCCGGAAATTTTGATTCCCCGTCCTTGATTTAAAAAATAGCGTAATATTTAAAGTAAAATTAACTCGTACCAAAAATAATTGTTAAGTCGTTCTTGAACACATTCGGATTTTTTTTGGTTAAGTCGTTCTTGAAATCGGAAAGGTGTTTTTCAAGTCGTACTTAAAATCATTCGTATTTTGTTAAGTCGTACCAGGAATAATTCGATGTTTTCATATTTTATATTTTAGTTACTCTTGTTATTGGTTTAAGAGCTCTGCTTCTTACAGGAACTTCCAGCTTTACTTCCGACATTAACGGAAGACCCACTCGTTGCTTTGCAACGAGCTTTACTCTAGTTACAAATATATTCATTTAAACAATGCAGATAAACCTTCCTGTCTTTTTGACCACTTTTACATATAAAACATTCTTTAATTGATAAATGACATTTTTATGGTGTAGTTCTGTACTTTGACTATGTATGAGGGTTCGATTCCCTCCCTAGGCATAACTGAAGCTGGTGCAAAGTGGGCAGATAGCCTAGTGGCCCCGCATAGTCAGAACTGCACAATTATAATTATATTCTGTGAGGCACAAACTATAAATTATATTGGGTGGGAGGGAATTAACTCCTGCTTGCAGGAGACTACAGAATTTTCAACTGAGCTAAATGTAGCAATTTACATGCAAAACACTCAGTTGGTCTATAAATACAGTAAATATATTTTCGCTATATGTATTTTAGTGACTTTCCTGTGTGTATAAACATTATGTAGTGACATTACTTGTATGTATATTAATCAACAACGTAGTGACTTGGCTGTGTGTCTCAACAATGTTGTGACTATGTCGTGTGTATCTGAGCAATGTAGTGACATTGCTGTGTGTATCAACAATGTAGTGACTTTGCTGTGTGTATCAACAATGTAGTGACTTTGCTGTGTGTATCAACAATGTAGTGACTTTGCTGTGTGTATCAACAATGTAGTGACTTTGCTGTGTGTATTTACAATGTAGTGACATTGCTGTGTGTATCAACAATGTAGTGACATTGTTGTGTGTATCAACAATGTAGTGACTTTGCTGTGTGTACATAAAATATGTAGTGACTTTGCTGTTTGTATTAACAATGTAATATTTACATTCAGTGTATATTTCCCCTACTGTTTGCATTGGACGTTCAATTTCCTATGAATACACTTTGCCAATTCATGGGCAATGAGCACAAATATAAACGTCACACGTGTTTTGAGTATATTTATTTTTGTAAGATTAACCGAAACATTCAACCTTACATTACCAATTTGATATGTACTTTTGAAAAATAATCATTGCATTATATCTACTCCTTAATTAAAAAGATTTTTCTCAACAAAGTTTATGGCACTATATTTTTAGCCGTGGAAGCGTACTAAATAACATGTTAATATGGCTGTTCCATGTATGTTTCATATCCCTTACTGAGAGCGTATATAATGGATTTAAAGCGACGAGACACATATATTTCATATTTGAAATAGACATCACTATAAATATAAATATAAGCATTGAATGCTTATTTTTGGATGTCGTCGGTCCTATGACACACAAATGCGGTGCAGACAAATTATCATACCGCGCTAATGCGCTATTCAATTTGTCTGCACCACATTAGTGTGTCATAGGACCAACGACATCCAAAAATAAGCATTCAATGCTTATTATAAGTGACTTTGCTGTGTGTATCAACAATGTAGTGACTTTGCTGTGTGTATGAAAAATGTAGTGACATTGCTGTGTGTATGAAGAATGTAGTGACTTTGCTGTGTGTATGAAAACTGTAGTGACATTGCTGTGTGTATCAACAATGTAGTGACTTTGCTGTGTGTATCAACAATGTAGTGACATTGTTGTGTGTATCAACAATATAGTGACTTTGCTGTGTGTAATAATCAACAATGTAGTGACTTTTGTTGTGAGACTAATGCACCATTGAGCAATGCATCTTCTTGGTTGTAACAAAATATGTAGATACATGTACTTGTTATTGACTTTGTGAACATTTGAATGTTTTGCTAAATGGATGACATCAGTGTATAATTATAATGTAGTGATATTTCTTTGTGTATCAACAATGTAGTGGCTAATGTATATGTGTAATTATGATAAATGTCTTGCTGTGTGTATTAACAATGTAAAGCCTTGTGTTTGATATAATGATACACATCTTTCTCTTTTCTGTCTGTCCATCTGTCTGTGTCTGTCTGTCTGTCTCTCTCTCTCTCTCTCTCTCTCTCTCTCTCTCTCTCTCTTCATTTCAATATACATCTAATGTACCTCAATTGTTTAAACTTTTCATCATGATGATATATGCTGTTTGAATGATGGAGAAAAGAATAAAACAGGAATATAAAAGAGAGAAAAATAGACTAAGATTTAATTAAGGTACTTCAATACACCCAGACTTATACTTTTTAAGACACTACATCACAAGATGGCGATTTAAATGTTTTGTTAAACTGTTTATATTGTTCGATTCGGTTGTATATCTTCGTAGCTCAGTGGTTAAAGTATTGGGCTTCTAAACCGCAGATCATGAGTTCAAATCCGCCTGGAGCTTTTGTTCATGTTTACTGAATTAATTTTTCGAAAATGTTATTTTTTATCCTAAATTGCACCTTTTTTTTGTCTATTTGACTTAAATACTTCTTATCCATTATATTATCTATCATAATCAAGTAATTTTCTGCTGATTTGAGAAAATACTTAAAGGTGTAGTGAGCCACCTTAAGTCAAGCCTCAGTCACAACTGGCCGTACGTGTTAGGTGATCGTGCTTGCCAGTCGTGGCTCCCGTGGCTGGAAGCGTTAAAAATCGTATTGAAGTGATTGCGAGTGTAACGTAAGACAAACGGACGTTTGACGTGCCAGTCGGATGTGTTACGTACAATTTTTGTTTAAAGACGGGTTGCCACTCGCAACGTGCGATGCCCGTAGGAACCGTACTTCCGTCTTACGATTGTCTTGCACCATACGTACGTTTGCCTTGCGAACGGCAGCAATAACATCCGCGTCGTAGGTTACCTGCAAGTCTTAATGTGCCCCACGACAGCTGCACGGACCATTATTAGTTTTCAGTTAAATAAAGAACAGTTTTTCTCTAAACATGTACTGAAATATAACTACTGTAAGCAAGTAAATATTGAAACGTCAAAAAGAACTCGAAGAAAAGAAGACTATTATTCTGTAATTGCTGTTTTGGTGATTAGACTAGCTAAACTGGTCGACACAAATTAAGAATGTTTTGAAATCATAATTGATCTTTTATATCTAATACCATAAAATATTGAAAACTTTTCTGAAATCTAGAAGGAAGTCTTTGCAAAATCTCACATCAACGAATTAATTATAAACTGATAATATTTTTGGACACTGTAACGTCTTTAAGAAGGAATAACACATCATCACAAAATGGCTGTAAATCACTCCATAGCCGAGTGGATAACGTGTCGTGCTTGTGATCCGTACATTCCGAGTTCGAATCCCACAAGGGCTTTTGTTGTTACTTACTGAATTGAAATTTTTAGATTATCATTTTTTATCCCCAAACTGCAAATTTTTCGCTTATTTGACATATGTACAGTTTATTTATCATTATATCTTTCATAATCAAATAATTTACTGTTAATTTGAGTGACTTTTTCCAGGTATGTTATTCCATCTTAAATGAGTTTACAATTTTGTTTACTCTTTGTTGAACTTTACAATATCTTCGAAAAATGCCTTGACAAATCTTTCAATTTAAGTAAAGAAAGCCACATTGAATTACATTGTTTTTACATATGTTTTTTTTTATTAAAACACCATTTACACTTCATACATTTTAAAAAATCAAAGTCTACCTATTCTTTTCTGATATTCTGATTATGATACAATTATGAAAACATTTTATAAAGTTTGAATGATCAAATGAGATGATAATCAATATTTTCAAAATGGAGAAAGTAATTTGTTTACAAACAAAAATTACATACTCATGAAAACAAGAACTTCTTCCAGTAGAGTGTGTTGGAGTTTTGGGGGTTTTTTTGTAGTTGGTTTTTACTTAGTTAGAAATATCGTCTGCGTGTAAAGATCATTTTTCCTCTCCTTACTCCGAAAATGTACATATGATTCTATCTTAGCACGCTTGCAGATCAAAGTGATTAGGAAATCCTATGCCTTTTTTCTACTTTTACGACTTAAATATCTACTTCAATATTCAGTTCTTTCATGTCATGTACCGTTTTACTTCTTTGCCTTCCATCTTTTTGTCCAAAAGAACGTATTTGTCTGTTTGATTTTGGTTTTAAGAAGAGGGTTTAATACTAGAATCTTTAATTTGATTTTGATAAATGGTTAAACCGTTAATTCTCTTATCTCTTATATTCGCACGTACCACGAGCAATTGGTGTACGCATGACGTAAGTGTGACGTACGTTTACTAGATGCGTTTAATTTATATATTGATGGTGAGCACATGCGACTTGCAGTCAACGTACGTATAACGCAAGGGACGAATGAGATATCATTACGTCAGTCGTGCAATTCAAATCGTACGGTCATCTTACGAGTTCCTTGAGTGAAGCGCAAGTGTAGCGTACGTATTTAGATCTCGCAAGGAAACCGTGGTGATTGTTGTGCATGTCCAATAGCCACCGTGCGTGCTTACGGAAAGCGTACGTCTTTCCAAATTTGTAAGATGCACTTGCATGTCTCGCAAGAATTTCATTAAAATCCGCCCCTAGACCACCCGTAGATGCACGTACGACCATTTGTGGCGAAGGCTTGAACAAACATACCTAGAGTTACAATTATTCCTAATAAGTTTATTTTAAAAGCAAAATCACAGTTAAGCTGAGCAGCACGTGGTACATCTCGTTTCTGATCTAAAAGATTAATTTTAATTGTTGTATATTCAGTATTATAAACTGCTAGGTTTGATTAAGTTTGCATTCCATTGTTGTCAATTTTAAATAACATTGAATTATCTATTCCACTCCTAAAACTTATTATTTGATATACAATCAACATAATTATATGAAACTATGCCTAGAGCTCTCTCTCTCTCTCTCTCTCTCTCTCTCTCTCTCTCTCTCTCTCTCTCAGCGCCGATCAACGAAAAATCAGCCCGACGTCCAACTAAAATCACACGTACAGCAGTGTCTCCCCAAAAATGTATTTTCAGTATTAAATCACATAATTAATATAAATACAATGATAAAGTTCATTTTTGTAGAAAATAAGAAATAAATAAATACATAAAATAAACATATTCGTTATGCACTCGCGTTTGCGCTCTATTTGCGTTCTACGTGCATTCACCATTCATCAATGCGCGCCGTACAATCACCGTTCACTTGGCGTTCGGTAACCGTTTGCCCTTCCTTCATGTAGGAAAAGTACATGAAAAGACAGATTACAATAAATGAAAAATCAACAAACGTAAAAAATAATTAAAACCAAGATAATGTAGAACGTTTTATGGACTGTATATACTAGTAGCATATATCTCTCTCTTTCTTTCTCTCTCTCTCTCTCTCGTACAGCACGGTTTATTTTACAAAGTTATTTCATTAGTATATATGATATGTATCTCACCTTCCCCACTCTCTCTCTCTTTCTCTCTCTCTCTCTCTCTCTCTCTCTCTCTCTCTCTCTTTCTCTCTCTCTCTCTCTCATTCTACGCGTGCTAGGGGAATCGATCCGTACTCTCGCTCGCTTGCTCTCTTTCTCTCTATCTCCTCTTTGTTTTCTTTCAAAGAAGTTGGATTATAAGAAATTTTACATGCGCATTGATTGCATATAAATACATGGTAAAATATTTTTACCTCTGTTTCTTATCTTTATGGTAATTTTTGCGTTTTATAGTGTAGTGACTTTTCTGTGTGTATCACAATGTAGTGACTTGTTCTGTTGTGTCTTTGATAATAATGGCTTTAATTACCTAGATGTTATACAGTGGGAATATAGTGCTTATAAAAAATGATTTTGTAAAAACAGTGTAAAGTATTGCAACATTTTTGACAGCTGTATAGTAACTGTGATGTATGTATTAAAAGTGTAGTGACTTGATGTGTTGTGTGTGTGTGATAATGACATGATATAATGGACTCTCTCTCTCTCTCTCTCTCTCTCTCTCTCTCTCTCTCTCTCTCTCTCTCTCAAAAACATGGAGTTTGAAACTTTATACATGAAAACATGCATTACAGATACCGGTATATTGACAATATTGTAACCTCTGTTTCTAATTTTGTGTAATACCTTGCTTTGTCGGCGCATTGATAATGTAGTGAATGCGAGTTTAAACCTTTTAGTAGGCCGTCATCTGAGCAAAAGCGCAGTCATTTTTTTTTTATTTTTATAATTTTCATAGTTTATATAGCTCATTATATGTTTATGATCAAAATCTGTAAAAATAACCTACACCCGTTTTAATATTTCTTGTTTAGCTGACGACTCTTTTTTAATTGGTTTAAAACTTTATATATGCAAGACATTAAACTCCTGTACAATATTAGGTATTGTGTGGACTTATGGTGTGACATAAGACATAAAACATAGGTCGTTCGTGCCGCGCTAAAGTGGCGAAAAGGATTTTTGGTCCAGTGGGACCCCTGTGGTGTGTTCTTCTAATGTTGTAGTAAGCAAAATGTTTAATATGAATGTGGAATTTTGTCTCCAAGAGGCGTTGTCTAAATCGGCACCAAAAAATAAAAAAAACGCACCAAAAAACAAAACAAAACAAACAAAAACAAAAACGACTAACAAATCAAATCAATACAATATGCATGTCATTCCTGCAAAAACACAGCCGTTGGAATATGGAGTAGGCTTTCTCCATTTTATATGTTCACTTTAATTTATTTACTAACTAAAGACTTATGGATTTTTCAGAATCTAATATTACCCATGTTCAATCTGATACTATTTACCAATTTCCAGGGTGTTCTGTCTATATCAGCACACGTAAGTTTTAATTTTGTACATTGTACTTGTACATGTATGCCCATATTATCTGTGAGACAAAGATGTATGAAATATGCATATGGCAAAAATGTACACTAATCATGATAAAAAATCCAGCAAAATACCGGGTATATAAAGAGCAAACGCTGACATATAGAACATCAAATGGTGGATCAAGTACAGCTGATTCCCTGATGACCGATCGCACTTGTTGTTTAATTTGTTCATTAATGGTCATGATTCCAAGATGGAAAAATACGTAAACAGTTAGTTGTTTGCCATTAATGAGTGACTTGCTTGTCAAAAGTTAAAGTGTGAATGATTCAAAGGTAGTAAAAAAAAATTAAACAAAATGGTGACCGTGCGACATGGAATTTTCACTGTGGCACTTAAGAACTCAAGTTACACCGGGTGCGTTCTCAATGCAGTCCTGCTGCGTTCTTTTAAAAATGTAAAGCACCAAACTGCAAGCAGTAAAAGCTCATACAGCTCACACAGCACCGCA
Organism: Magallana hongkongensis; assembly: GCA_015776775.1. Lineage (NCBI taxonomy): Eukaryota > Metazoa > Mollusca > Bivalvia > Ostreida > Ostreidae > Magallana > Magallana hongkongensis. Next base: position 30,742,143 of record CM027470.1, read on the forward strand.
ACAATGCAGCAACATCTTCATTTGTCGCGGTGGGATCGCCTAGAACGGCATGAGGCGGCGCCCAATTTGAGCATACACAAAGTACGCACCGTGTTTCTGCATTCCGATAAGCACACAGTAAATAATGAAATGGGTTGTCATCATGACAGCGCCTTAAGGTCTGCAACAGCACCACTACTCTAGATCTCCGTTGGCGCGCTCAAGCAACGCACATATTTGCAGTAACGATAAGTTGATTGCGCATGCACAAAGACCTCTCGGAGTCCAAAAAATGTGGGATGTCACTGCGTCTCTGTCGCGCTCTCACTGCGCATACACAACGTTTGAACGTGTTATTTTTATTTTCGCGCGTTCATACAGCGACCTCTAAGAGCTGTAGTTGCGATTATTGCGCTCTCTTTGCGTTCCTTCTGCGTTCAGTTTTCTTAACGTAGAACAATTCTGCTGAGTTTATGTAATAACACATTTTTTGCGGGCAAAAGGGGAATTTAATTTTTTTCTATGTAAAATAATAATCGTTTTTTGTTTAATATATTAGAAGCGTGAAGTTTTTCAAAGTGGGAGAATGACTGGGGGATTTTGTTCTCATCAAAAATATTTTGACCAACCTTGTAAACTGTATATGTTTGTTTTCAGTGTTTAGAAAACGTTGCAATTGTCAAGTATATATAGCTGCGTTAACTATCATGGTTCACAGTGTAAAATTCAACAGTTTAATCAATAATGTTTTATAAAAAATAGCTTAATATGTATTTTTTTCAGTTGATGTACAAACGATCACTTGTGGTGATTATGTTTTCTTGCTGACCAGCTATGATTTTTTTATGTATCTGTATTTTGATTTTGCTTGTAAAGCACTGCAATGAATAGAAAATTCAAACCCACATTCAGATGCGCAAGTTTAAGAAAATCGCTTAGAATTAAAACGCAGATAAGATTATTTATGAGATTATAATGGGATAGATAGTATATACATCAAAATGTAGTGATTTTCATGTGTGTTGTCATTAGTGTAGTGAAATGCATGCCATTCTGTCAGTATTGAGTTGCATGTGTGTTTTCATAAAGTGTAAAAATGTAGTGAGATGCACGGCATTTTACAGAGTCTTATTTTGAATGAAAATAAAAATCGCAGTATATAGCGATCATTAGGATACCATTTTAAATAGAATTCTGAATTTTCTTCGCTGTAAGTATACGAGAAAGCAGTGTAGTCAGTTGCATGTAAATTTTCAGGTGTAGTCAATTGACGGTGTTTACAAACCTGTGTGTGTGTGTGTGTGTGTGTGTGTGTGTGTGTGTGTGTGTGTGTGTGTGTGTGTGTGTGTGTGTGTGTGTGTGTGTGTGTGTGTGTGTGTGTGTGTGTGTGTGTGTGTGTGTGTGTGTGTGTGTGTGTGTGTGTGTGTGTGTGTGTGTCTCTCTCTCTCTCTCTCTATCTCTCTCTCTCTCTATATATATATATATAAATAAACAGGAATTTTTTTATAACGTTTCCTTTTCAAAAAAATGTTGAGTCCCTGTCACACCAAGTAACGTCCCCACGGCGTGTTCACGGCGTTGTTAAATTCATGGAATCGCCGTAGGATTCCAAGGAAAAATTCAGAAATCTGTTTAGTTTTATTTGAAAATTTTGCAAGTGGAGATGTCACGGCGTCCTGACGGCGACCGAGGCGTTCTTGCGGAGCTCCCACGGCGTGTAACTGCGTTTCCACAGAGTTCTACTTGGCGATTGACTGCGCTCTTGCTGAGTCTCCGCCGAGCGCTCATGAACTGCTGGGAGTTTTTACCGCGCGTCCACGGCGTGCTCTGCGCACTGACTGCGTGCACAAGACTTTCTTCACTTCTTGGTAGGTTAATATTAAGTTGTACAATTGTGTGGGGAACAAACAAGAATTTACAACTAGTAAATACATGATTAAAAAATTGTTTTGTTTTTATGAAAAGGTACATTGTAATTGAAACGTAACTACATTGTACATCTAAAAAATTTGTGAAGGACTAGGACAAAACTCTTAGTAGTCAGGTCTACAAAAAATGATCCGTTATTAGTTGTTAGAAAACATAGAAAAGATGTGAAAACATAAAAACCAAATGGCATGAATTCCATCTATCCATTGATAAGTCTTGGAATATTAGCAAATGGTACATTTACATAGTCATCTACATCCAGTTGGATAATTACTACATCGCTTGCTATTGTACAACAGCAATTGTTCGAGTTTTCGTGGTCTTGATGACAACGCACTAGAAACGCCATGTGAGCGCGGTATAAACGCTGATGAAACGTCACGAGAGCACAATGAACGCAGCAACAGCTCTCTGGGGTCGCTGTGTGAACGTAGGCAAATGAAAAACGCTGTGGATGCGCAGTGAGAGCGCGATAGATACGCAGTGAGATCCCAAAGGAATCCGTGAGAGCGCATTTGACTTATCACTGCGTCTACACTGCGATTAGCTGCGTTCCTTGAGCGCGCCGACGGAGCTCCCGTGGCGCTGTTAGAGACTACGACGCTGTCACGGCGACCTCATTACGCTTCCACGGCGTGTTTAAAAATTTATCAGAACGCAGAGCCACGGCGCGTACTCTGTGCATGTTCAAAGTGCGCGCCGTCGCATGGCGTTCTAAAATACTCAAGGCGATCTTACCGCTTCGGACGAAGATGCCGTTGCGTTGTTATGGCGCTGTAGGAGACTCTACTGCGTTTACCTTGGCGTTTTGCATTATTTAAGGACGCAGCGGGATCGCCGTGAGGACGAAACTCCGGTGTGATAGGGGTTTTTACCAAACAGCGTAGCACAATGGGTTAGAACGTTAACTACGACTGTAAGTCAAGAGTTCAAATCCCGCTGGGGCTTTTATAATTTGAACCTTCCCAAAAATTTAAAAACAAAACTTTTTTTGGTCAAATATTGTGAAATTTGAAAATTCTAAGCCGGTGAAAGTAATATTGACAGGTGTTCCGTTCCACCTAACTAGCACTGAATTTATGATAGCTAGGGCAATTGGGTAAATGGTACCGGAGTACATGCATATGACATAGATCCATGGAAGGTATATGTAAACTGTATTATGTAAAGAACTAAATTCAAATATAAAAACCATATTGCTCTATGTGTCAAAAATAAACATTTTGTTTATTGTCCAATCCTTTCACAGATTATTAGAATCGTCAATTAAAAAATCATTCATTCCTCTAAGAAAGTATGTCAGCGTATATTATTGTAACGTATAATGAACGAACTCTAATCCCAAAGGCTTTACAGGTAAATAATAACAAATTTTATGGTTTGATTTGTAAATGATATATCTAATATAACCTAGCCTATACTAAGGTATAATTGGGATGAATATTTCATTAGAAAAGTTTGATTGCGTTGAATTTACTTTTAATAATCGATTTTGTGAAAAATAAATTGCTTTGTCATATCTTCACAATACTGTTTTCGAGTAAAGGAACTACGTGGAAATGTCCGATTTTTAATTTTTTTTTAAATATAGATGATGTATCATTAGAGTTAATCGTTGTGGCATGTCAATTGTACCGAATTTCACTTGATTTCTTCTTCAGAAACACTGAGACAATTTTAACCAAACTTGGCACAAGTATCATTCGGTGAAGGGAGTTCAAGTTTATTAAATTGAAGTAACACGTCCTCCTTAAAGGGAAACTAATAATGGATTATTCAGATTTGTTGATATTTTTCAAAACTCTTCTTCTTAAAATCCATTGGGCTAGCTAGAAAAGCTAAAACTTGCGTGGAAGCGTCCTCAGTTAGTGTAGATTTATGTTTGTTCAAATCATGACCCCCATGAATGCATGTAGGGTAGGGCCACAATATTAATGCATGGGGATCAAAATTTTACATAAGAATATAATAGAGAATTTTTTTGGAAAATAAGGAAAGTCTTTGTGTGGTAGTATCATTTCCTAGTGTAGATTTAAGTTTGTTCAAATCATGATCCTCAGGGATAGGGTGAGGTCACGGTGGGGGGGGGGGGGGTCAACTTCTTACATATGAGTATACATGTATAGGAAAATCTTTAAAAACCTTTTTTGCAAAATCAATCAGCCAGAACAGCTGTACCTTGTGTGAAAGCATCCTCATTCGGGTAATGATCGCTGGGAGTAGGGTAGCGCAACAATGGGATGTCAAATTTTCACATAGAAATAAACAGAAAAATCTTTGGAAAATTGTCTTTTCAAAAACCAATCAGCCAGAAAATCTGTAACTTGTGTGAAAGACTCTCTTGTAAGACAGATTCAAGATTGTTAAAATCATGATATTCGGGTAAGGGCCATATTGGAGGGGATGGGTCTAATTTTACATAAGAAAGAATTTTGAATTAATCTAATCTAAAATTAAATTAATCTAAAAAAAACAACAGAAAACGTATACTGTCCGGAATGTAAATTGTGCAAATTTTAAATGTTAGAAATTTAATCGGAAATGCCTCTGTCATGTACATGTAGTCTATTTTAAAAAAAACATTTGTGCAAGAAGACATTTAATTTTGCAAGTTGTAAAAGAGCAATGTATTACAAAGGCATTGTTTGGATGTGAAAGTATTGAAATAACCCAAACGTCCAGTGTCCTAAATGTCGTCCACAAATACAAAGCCTGATTTTTACAGTGTTGAAATTAATAAGTTTTAGACTATTTGGAAAGTCCCTCAGCGGTACCAAAATTTGAGTCCCGTGGGACAGGGTGCATTTAGTCAAGTATGGTGAGTATAAATAAACCTTTTTTAAAATAACTATCCTTGTGTTAAGTCGCTGATTGCTTTGTCACATATGTAATTATTGAAGAATTTAAGTTATTTCTGGGGTATGCCTATCTGTTTCACTATTGATTTTGTCTATATATAGACCGTTTCTATTCTCAGAAATGACGACGAAATTTGTGACATGTTTTAAAAGGTCGATAACTTGCGTTAAATCAAATCTATCACCATCAAGTTTAATTTGTATTTTAAATCCAATTCCAGGGCCAATATAAAACTATTTTCTTTTCAGTTACCTGTGTTGTTCACCCGTTAAATACGTAATTGTAACATCTTAGTGCATCGATTAGAATTTAAAAATGTTTTTGAAATTAAATTTTCATTCCGGCAAATAGTTTGAGCATTTGAAGTTAGTTTGATATACCAAATGATATATACCTGAAAGTTATATATCAAAGGATGATAAAATAAACTTTGTCGAATAAAAATATATATTTAAAAGTATTTACGATACATGGGATAATGTATGGACGATTGCTATTGCACACCAAATTCACAAAAATATAATTATGAGCTAATCATAGTTTCACTGTCGATAACTAAGTTTAGCGGTTGTAAACTATATATATTAAATAGTTTACGGACAGAAAACTACATGTAAAGTCAACGACGTTAATCTATATTTCACATCTGTACACCTTGTTAACGCGTTAAAACTCTAATTAACACAACCATTTGCTATTCCAAAACATATTTTATCCGATAAATATAGTTTGAAATTCACAATTGTGAAACTGCAATTAACATCTCTTTGCAGTTTATCAACTAATGTTATCAGTCGATAAACCATAAACTGTGAAACTATGTTTAGCTCGATATTTGTGAATTTGACGTGTCATAGACTGCATGCTTTCCATAGTCATCTTTAATGGAAAAAAATTACCCTGGCTAAGTTGTAGGATGTCAAATCTAATCATGTATACTCATTTCATTAAACCTTTATACATGTACACTAGACAAAATTGCTAACGCACCACCTACTACTTCTTTGTTTGTTTTAGATCTGAACGCAACAAAGATTGATTATGTATATTATTTTAACAGTTTATAATAATACAGAAAATGAAACATCATTTGTTGTAATCTTATTGACCAGTTGCTTTGAGTACTGTTTATGAAACATTGGTACCCCCATTATGTGATCCACATATCAATATCAGGTGCGGGATCCATTTGCTCGTATAAATGGGATCTGTCTGTCTTTTCGCCTAGTATTTACGCAACGCTTGGGAATTCTCGCTCGGTCCCTCACACTTCCGGTTTGCGCAAATTTCCGGTACAACCTTGAAATTGACGTGTGGTGCCATTAAACACTTTGGCTACCTTAAACGACATTTATTTTATTTGATAAGCATGCTGTGTCACGTTTTAGCAAATATCACCGGTAATCGTACAATTATTAACATTTTTTCTAACCTCACTAAAGGAGTTTTCTGCAGAGACCATACCAACTGTCCTGCCACGCTCTTCTGCGATCAAACGCGCCATACCCCGTCGGGTTTTTTGTGATCTTTTAGTAATGGATGCATCAATGATAAGATCACAAAAAAGAAAGTAAAGATTTATCTTTCCAAAAGAAGTGCGAGCACGATTTAAGCATTTTTAAAGAAGAGTCACGCTTCGGTTAACATTGCATCCATTTATCCGTTTGGACATTTAACTGTCTTACTTATAATTTAGGTGACTTGTTTAAACATTAGATATATCTTTAAAAAATTCTAGGATGTAAATATTATTTTATATCAAATGGTGCGTTAGCAATTTTGTCCAGTGTATATACAAATAAAAAGTTCAGAGAGTTGTTATAGTACATTGTGCCCAGTATTGGAAACTTTTGAATCTTTTTTTATGTTTTAATATTGTATATCGTTGATGGGGATCTACCCCCTTAAAAACCCTTAATATGAACATGAGTTAAATGTTTAACATCAGGCAAATTAACATGATACTGCGCCAACCTATATCACGACATACCCGTAAGCAAACCAGCTAATACAATCATGAAAAAATAGTGATTTACAGTTTGAGTCAAATACCATATTTGACCATTTTATGGAAAGGAGATGCGGGGCAATCTTGAAAGAGTAAAAAAGATGCATTGGGAAGCAAAGAGTAGTATAAAAAATTTTCCTTTTGAAATACATACACTTTAAATACCACCACGATAGCAAACAATGTGAAAAAGACAGAATTACAGTTGAAACTTGGAGGTCGTCTTTCAGCCCTCAGAGATCCCCAAAGGGAGGGTGATAAGGGACTGGTACCAGATCATACAGGCTTTTACTTCTGCATACAAAACGTCAACTGGAGCAAGTCAGTGTTGTGCCCTCAGAGACTTAATATGGGAATATATTTGTAGGAGAAAGAAACTTTAGAGAGTAAAACATCGCAATAGGAACAATCAGTGTCAGAAGTCTATAATATAGCAAACAAAGTCAAGAAGGACACCAGAGGAAAGGGGGAGGGGGAAGACAACAAAACCGTTTATTTATAAGCAAGCTCGCCACAGAGCTGGAAGAAGCACTCGGGCAGAAAACATCAACATCAAAAATCTTTACGATAACATCCGACTACAAAATCTGGAGATAGAGTAAATCAATAAAAGGCGAGGAAGGAAAGGTTCTCAATACGAACTCTTGAGAAACAAAATGCATATGGGTCGAGCATTTTCATAACTGGTTAAGCAATTTAGGCAATTGTACTGCCTACAGAAGATCAATTGGACTTCGAATTTGAACGTCCTTCGATTACAGACAACAAAAAAGCAATATCAACCTTTCAGGCAACATCCCTGAAATTGTTAAAGGTAACATTCCTGCAGAAGCCCTTAACACAGACAGAGCTATGGTGGCTAAGTTGCAATATGACCTCATTGGTAAGATCTGGGCGAAAAACTAAGTACCATCATATTGAAAGGAATGACATCTTGTAAAGCTATTCAAAAAGGAAAACCTCAGTATTTGTCATAATTTTAGAAAGTTCCAGAAAAAAAACAACAAAGTTATATTACACAGTCTCAGAGCAGCAGTGGATTCCAAACTTTGCGACAGTCAAGCAGAAGTCAGACAAAACAGGCTATTTGCTGATTATATAGCAATTAGACGAATTATATTGGAACAATCCGAAGAAATCAAGTCGCCACTCTATGTCTCTTCGTTGATTTTGAGAAAGTATTTAACAAAGTTAATGGAGAAACAGTGAGTCATTTCAGACAAATTGACAAATACAATATACCACATTATGTATAAGCTGCATAATACGCGAATGCCAATTTCTAAAAGAATCCTTCGATATATCCACATGGTTAAGGCAAGAATACCACCTATTACCTTTGTCCTTTCTCTTGTCAGTCGATAAGGGTGTTGATAAAAAAATACATTTGACATTTGTATCTGGAACTCGCATAACGGGTAGGGAAGTAACTGTTGTATCCACACATCTATAATACATTATGAAAAAAAAATCAACACCCCAAAAAGGTTAACAAGGTAAAAAAAAAGTACTAGTAGTTATATCCATGTATCAAATATGGATGCAATATACATGTACTCCGAGTACATTCATTGCCAAATAAGACCGGAAAACGAAACGGGTGTAGTATGTCGTACATATAGTAGTACTTCATGTGTCTGTATCTGTAATTGTATTTCTTTATCCTGTTACACACGTAACGGGTATTTTTGTGTTGGGTGAAAGGTGGAGCTAGATTGTGAGAGTACACGTCCAAATCGGACATAACAACATGACAACATGCGCGGATCCAGTGGTTTTTCATAGCTGTCTAACTTTTTTTTCATTTGGGTTTGCACTCGATCATTATCCTTAGCGCGCAAAATCGATGTAGGAGGTGACGCATGATGTATAATTATATGATGTTCACTTCGTAATTGCCCCCCCCCCCCCACGTACACACACTTAACATCGAACCTCCATTCTGTATCAAAATATGTGCATGTTCATATAATACACTAACCTTTCTACAATATAAGTTTCTGAGTGTACTAATTATAATTAATAGAATGCATAATCTTGAAAAGATGCATTGCATATATACTATTAATTTTTAGTTTGAGGAAGTATGTAAACGTTGTTTTAGTATGAACCATTGATATATACATGTATTGCAAATACCGAATATATAGGCTGCGGCTTAATCTAAATTAGCAATTTTGATCGAAAATAAAACCAATCGATCGAATTCCAAAGTTTATGTTTACTAAGTGAATTGAAGCTTCATGGTACATGTCATGTATTTATTTTTTAATGCATATTAAGAATTTCAGGAATATGCATCTCTCCCTCTCTCTCTCTTTCTCTCTCTCTCTCAAACTAATTATACTGTAGTTCTTGATCAATTTATATCCATTTGGGACAGGTGGAAATTAAACGTATAGATAGAATATTTTTGTTTTGAAAGAAGTATGAAAAGAGAGATATTTATTAATTAGAAATGATCGATAAATCTCAAATTCATTTACTTTACTGTGACTGTTCAGATTAATCTTGCTGTTAGTACGAGTTCAGAAAGAAATACATTTTTGTGATCGGCCGATCACTATGGTGTCCATATGAGGCATCCGGCAAATGCTTTCATGTGCGCACACATTCCGCTTGCGTAAGTAGTTCTTATAAAAACTTGAAGTTTGGTTTAGTATTTATATAACATTTTACTCAGTTTTATTTCAATTCATTTACCTTAGAGATGCAAACATACATAAAATACAGTTCGACCTGTTAATTCAAGAATGCACATTTTGTCTCACGCGTAAGAATTTCGATCAAAAGTTTCATACAGTAATACAGGTGACCTCGATGAACTGACCTCAATCATAAGAAGATGCTCCATGAACATGCTCCATGAACTGACCTCGATCTATTGATGTTGCATAATAGTAGCTAGGAAGACGGCTTGATTTATAAACAAGGTTACGTTATAATGCGACCTCAATAGCAAGTTATGATGGCATTCAATGTGTTTCAGTCCTTTTAAATTATTTTGAGACAACCCTTTCTTTGTATACGTGTAAATGCTCTTTGAAGAGCCCTACTCAGTATTCTGAAGAAGAAGAAGAAGAAGAAGAAGAAGAAGAAGAAGAAGAAGAAGAAGAAGAAGAAGATACATTAACATTTAATATTTACGTTAAGAATATAACACTAGACAAGGAGTTTACGAACGACTTTCCCCAAATTTATTTCACAATAAATTTTTTGACGGTTTATGATAATGAAATTATGGCGTCCAGATTCAAAATATTCTACATTTTATAAAAATACAGTACTTTTAAAAATATTTTACATTAAACTGATCATGTTGATTGCTTCTAGCTATCATAATGATGAAAAAAAATACTTGTCACAATTTCCACAAACCGGAAGGGGGCGTGTATTGCTTATGCATTACACTCAGAATGCTTGTTTTATATAGTGTAAACTCCGCATCCTCCAGTTAGTACCTGGTTCATATCCTTCATCAGTGAAAACGCAGTGGCGAGGGCGGGTACCAGACTACAGCATTTTCAAATTAATCAACACACTTCTCAAATCCCTGGTTGACATTTCTTGTAAAACCTTAATTACAAATGAAAAAAAAATATGTGGATGACTGTGTAACTAGTAAATGGCAATTTTAAAACTAAATCAAAGTACTGAAGAACTGAGGGGAGTTGATTTTGTCGATGTTTATTTATTTTAAAATAAATGATATGTTATTTTGCATGACAAGTACATGTAGTTTTTAATTCATGAAGTTGAATTACGCACATTTTTATGATATGAATTTTTGGACTTTTTCGACAAGAATGTAGAGAAATTCCCATATGAATCATGTTAAATAAGATTTAAAGATAAAATTAATTGAATCAAACTATGTTATTAGTAAAAGAAATATTTCTCGAAAATTGTATGAATCCAAGCAATATTGAACTCTAGTCTCGTTCAACCAAATGCTCGGCTGACACCGTAAATCTCCGACAAGGATTTACGGAGACAGCTGAGTGTCGAGTTGAACAAGACTCTGGCGTAGGAATACATACGACTACAAAAAATATTTTAATTGTTCCTATTATTTAAAATCTGACTATTTTCAAGGTATTTATAAATAAGTTCCCTTGAAAACAATGCTTTAGCATACATTACATCGAATTTATCAATTATTTTCAAGAACTAAGTCTTGTCAACAGCAATGATTTGTGATGAGGTCCAAACACTGTTTCACTTTCGGTTTGTCTGAGTAACTGCATAGGAGAGTTGATTAAAATCAACTTCC